>VYZQ01051210.1:11919-43458 GCA_013400655.1 Mystacornis crossleyi
ACTTCAACACAATTCAGGCTTCAAGACTCTAAGCTCCCAAGAAAATAAGAATGGGTTTCCTGTTTATCAAGATGCATGTGAAAATGTGAGCCTATGCTATGTAAAATATTAAGTATTTTTTTGACATCACATCTTCTCCTGTTCTCATTGTTTATCTGTAAGTGCCATTCCTTCAGTGCCAATGAGTCATACAGAAGCTTCTGTGCTGGAGTTCAGTACGCGACTAAGAGAAACAGTGATACTGATAAATCCTATCTTAAACTAGTTGAAATCTCAAACATACAGTGAAAGGTTTAGCCAAGGACAAGAGCTTTATGGCCTCTCATTTCCACAGTTTTATTAAAATTCAGGATCATTTAGGAGTAAATGTAACTATCTGGGGGATGGTTATTACATAGCCTGACCTGAAATGTCAGCAGCTGAAAGAGTGTGTGCTCCAGACTTAAATTAGGAATATGATGAAAACCATAATGTTCTTAACTTTGGGACTCCTGATAGCGGCTGCAAAAATCTTTGATTTCAATAGAGGTAATTTTTTGCTCTTAGTGGATGAGGCCTTTTGCAGTCATGCTGTGTACTGCAATTAGGTGTCATTCAACTCTGATTCAGTATTGATACTTTGATAAAGAAACTTTGCTGAGCGTGAAACATGATTAGTGGCTGCCTGGTTCATGTGGTCAGCTTCATGCTGGGATGATGCTTGGGTGGTGAAATAAAAAGAATTGAAAGAGTCAATGTAAAGAAATTGGTGGACTAATTTGAGCCTTTTTCCTTTTGCAATGTTCTTAAATGAAACTTCTGAGGTATGAACAAGCTGGGACATTGAAGAGTTCCTGGATAAAAAAGTTGGGACCTTGAAGATCATGAGATCTTAACTTTAAAATAATTTTGATGAGAAAGAACTCAGAAGACATTCTTTGGATTAGATACCACAGTGACATTGTAACAGTGGTCTTCACGCTAGGCACACGGTGCATACACTGACATTTTTACTGTTCACAGCAGAAATCGAGGATTTGACACCCATGATTTTTAAAAAGTTTAGTTAATAATATTCATTGCATAGGTATTGGACACTCAATTGAAGGACATAGTAATTTTCCTTGGGACTCCATGTACTCATGTGTGTTCAGACTGGCCAAGAGATCACTGCATTTTATCAACACCCGGGTCTTCAGAAAGGATGTCCATACTTTTTGTTTGCTTTTATTACTGTTTTGGTTTTCTTCTGTGTTTCTTTTTCATTGTCTAGTCTCTCATATGAATGAATAGAATCCATAAAATTAAATATACATTTAAGAAGTATGTAATCCTCAATGCCCCTCTTGGACCATTTGATCAGAGTCAATAAATTGAATAAAGAATTTAAATCAGCAGAGCAACAGTAATAGTAAAATCTTGTGAAGAGACAATGTGTGTACTACAGTGCTCTTTACCTAATCTAGAGTTTTATGACACAGAAAGCTCTTCAGTCTTTCATACTTTCCTGAAATACTCATCTTTTGGGGTTCTTCAAAGGTTTAATCAAATTTAAATGTTATTTCTTATGCTGAATAAAAACATCCATGTATTTCTGAGTGCAAAAGCAATATAAAAAGGGATAAAACCCACGAACCATTTTCTCACAACAAATGCCTGCAGCATTTATTAACAGTGTCAGCCCTTTCTCTGCTTGTGGCTCGTGGCTGGCATTTACCATGGGAACTGTTCTCATTGACACATGTACCAGGTGAAAACTGTCAGTTCAAAACACAATCTGTCAAGTGCAGACATTCGTTTGGGGCACAACAAAGTGGGAGATGAGGGAATATAGCCAAATATATACAAAAGGTGTATATACAAAGGAATATACACCTTTGTTACAACCTGTTAGAAATCCCTCAAAACTGCCTGGTGGCTTGATGGGGAGAGGCAGAGGTACTTAATGTGATCATTTTGTTGTATTTATAACATAGAGGATGTAAATTTGAAAAAAAGTCTTGATTTGAGGATTTTAAACCATTTCTTCAGTGTGGGGGATGATCCCCCCCTCTACCCACCCAAAAGTATAATCTTTCCTTCAGACATATTTTCAATGTAGACTTGCCATGATATTATTGCCAGTCAAACTGCTGCCTGAATCTGATTTGTCCATTGGAATAAAACTAATCATGTCAGTCTTGGTACCTAGAAGGAGAACCCAGGAATTAAAAATGAAAATGTAATGAACCTCAAGTTGGCTCATAATTTTTTCTTCTTGCAGTTTCTCAGTTCCTACCTGTTTGCTGAAATCTAGGTGTCAGTCAAAGGGAAAACACCTGTTTCTTTTTTCTTCTACTGTTTTTTGTAGTTTTAGAAAGGAGATGGAAACAGTTGTAGCTTTTTATCCAATGACTCACACACTAAAGCCACCATGTAGTCAGTCAAATGCCTGTGCATGTATTGCCTCTCTGCATACACACAGATTTACTTCCCTGCAATCTTTCTGCTAAATCACATTTTGTGACTCCCTCAGCAGCATGGGACACTGAAGGGAGCATTTAAGAGGAAAAGATAAACCAAAATACCCACTTATGGTCTGTATAATATGGGTATATAATACAGTACCCCTTTATCCCCTTCAGTGGCATAATCAAACCATGTGGCTGGAGTCCTGCATTAAGCCACTCATTTCATTATTGGGTGCTTTAAATGGTGGGCACCGAAGCCAATTTTGTTGGCTGTGCTATAATTAAGCCTTCTCCCTAACTGTGTAAGGTTCTCTGTTCTCTACTGGGGTATTTTTCATGGCGAGTGAATTCTTGGAATAAAACCTAGAGCTTTTTCACCTCCTTATGCAGCTTTGAAAAGCAGTTGGGGAAAAAAAAAGTAAATTAGCATTTCATGCTTTATTGATACCTACATTCCACCTGACTGTCAGGAACTTCCTGGTGGCAGTAAATATTTCAGCAACCCTTCAGTTCTGCTCCTTAAGACAGGATGCAATGGATCACTATCCCGTGCAATAGATATTTAATCCACAGCAGTACGCAAATCATCTGCTTTATGCCACTAACTCATTAAACTCATTAAATTTGGATTAAAAACCTACCAGGACCCAGTGAAAGCACTGGAGAAAAAGAACACACACCTTGCATGATGTGAGAACATCCAGGTTAGTCCAACAGCCAGTGTAATGGAGGGTAATAGTAATAGTTAATAGGGAAATTAAATGTAGGGAAGTTCTTTCTGAACCCAAGTGTGAGAACAAGTTTAACTCTGCCAAATACACTGCAGCTATGGAGAACTGGAGAAGTTTGTTGGTATCCTTGAACAATGTTCTTCCAGCTATGGACAATCTCCAATATTGCAGTAAAAGATTTCAAACCGAGACCAAGTTATTTAACAGGATAATGAAATATTCTTCCTAGTTGTTACAGATAACCAGCATAAGCCCTTCATTTAGTAATGCAAGCCACAGTTAAATTACTGGGCACTAATTTCGTGTCAGTACTACCATCAACTACTGACACTTCCACAAAAACTGGCCCTGATCCATTCACACTTCAAAAACACTGTAAATTTGGATGACGTTTTTATAAGTCCGAGAGTAAAATTTCATGGTCTGGTAGTTTGTGATAGGAGTTTTGAATGATAAATAGTCAATATAATATCTCTAATTAAAAAAGGGTGGAGGGACATGTCTGGGGCAATTATACCTTACTATTTAAAACCCTGATAGCTGCCTGAGGGCTTTCGAAAGGTCAGAGTTATCAACCATGTGGAAAAGACAGTGGGCTAGAAAACAACTTAGTCTTCTAAAAGATAAATTAGGTGAAACAAAATTATCAAAATATTAGTGATTACTTCATTAGGTACATGCGGATTAATTGCTCCAGATTCACTTAGGTATTTGAGACTGTGGTCCGTACAAATTATCAAATTGGTAGTATAACAGTTCAAACAATTTTGAAAGAAACTAGCTGAAGTCTGAATGGGTTATAGAGTAAGGAGAATTGTGAGGCTGGGGAGAGAAAGTAGAAGGCTTTTCCTCTGGAGCAGTTTTAAGTTGCTTCACTGGTTATTTTGCACACAGAAAAAAAGCATGTGCTCCTGAAATTCTTTGATAACACACATTAGGAGCTATCATCAATAGAGAAAGGAACATGATATTTTCCAGAAAGAATAGAATGACCTTGAGAACAGATATAATAGAAAGGAGCTGTAACTCAATAGGAAAGAAAGGGTCTGTCATGTATTTAGAATCTGATAACAACTAGCTCTAAGAAATCAGTAGCTGTAAACAACTGCAGAGCACAATGCACAGGTATTCCCATTAGTGGAAATGAGTTACAAATTTGATACAGCTGTTAAAAATAAAATCAGAAATGTTAATTGAGGTATATTCTGCGTTATATCACCACAGAATAAAAACTTTGTATTTTGACAATTTAATTGATTCATAATAAAAAGTTATTAAGTCTTTTCAGAAAAAACACTGAGGAATGAGAAAATAATATATAGAATTTATATGGTTAGAATAAGGATGGAAGGCCGAGCAAGAAAGGGATCCAACTGCTCCCTCTACAATGGGATGGAAACGGTGGTAGCCATCAGGAAAAAAGAAAGCTATTCAAGGTAAGAAGGTCTTCAAGCATAAACACTTGAATTAATGTCTATAAACTCACCAAAGAAAATTCTCTGGAAATTAGAAGATACTTGTAAGTGTTAAAACACAGATATGGTGTCAAGGAAGCAAAACTTGAGGTGAGCCTCAGGTAGGCTCTATCTTGGTTATGAATGAGGTTCTGTGCCACATTTGCTGTGGCAGCAGCTAACTGGGCACAGTGGGCTAGTCTGCATGTCTGTTCCCTTGTCTGTCCGAGTATACTTTAGTGTGTTGCTCCAAAATATATTAGTGACTTCTCTCCCTGACTTGATAAGTCAGGGAGAGAAATATACAAAATATGGGGGTTGACATATCATAGGAAAAAGACTTCTGAATCTTGCCCAGGGTCTATTTCATCTATATTCACAAAATAATAGCAAGAAAATTGTTCCAAATCTGAGCTCAAGTACATATGTTTGGTGGTGACTTTTTGGACACTGCATGTCAGCTGGAAGTCTGTCACATTCTTGCTAAAATAGGATTTAGTATAGTTTTCCTAGACAATCTTATGTCAAACTACATCTGTCACAATCAGTTGCTAAGCATAGTTCATGCTTTTAAAAAATAGACAGATGAGTGAAAATATTTAACAGTGCTGAAAGCAAAAAGCATGTCTCTAGTTCATGGAATTCATGAGAACATGCAGAGTTAGCAACTATTTAAGACTGGTTCATCTTTTATTTTGGGCAACAGCTGACTTGGGACTTTGGGCAGAGCATCCCACAGGGAAACAGATACTTGTGACCGAGTCCCTGCAACAGAATAAGGGGGTGAAGTCAAAACTCAAGGCCTCTTAGCTCTTCCCTCATTTCAGATTCTTGGCTGAGGTTGCTGAATCCTTGAATTGTGTTCCTCGGTGTATGAGTGTCTATATGTGTATGACTGTACTAAGTGAGTAAGAAGCCATTCAGTTAAGCTGTGGAGTTCCGAAGCTCAACAATAAAATACAGACCTTATTGAAGTTATCGCACTAGTCTGAGATGTCCGATTCCTACCACTTAGCATTCAGTTCAGGCTTCAGCTAGTAATTAGGTAAATAAATTGCCACTTGACACCTGCCTGTCTTTACTTTTTCAAACTTCCCTTATGCCAAGAAGTCACAGATTTGTACCTGTCCAGGAGCGACTGGATATAAACTTTGTGCTTTGGCACACTGCAGATACATTTTTACTCTCCGCTCAATCCTGTGTTTTACTATCAACCAAAAAAAACCCAAACAGAACAACAACAACCAAATGAAACCACAACAACCAAACTGAAAATCTATGAGTGAAATCTCAGCAATATGTTCAGTATGTTATTAGTTGATTTAAAATATTCTTGCAAATGAAGCATGTTCAAAATATTTTATAGAACTGAAAGCTTTGTGTGACAGCAGTACAAAAACATAATCCAAAATGTTTTGGCTAAAAAAGGGAAGCCTTCTGTTTTCCTTACAACTGAGGACAAACCAATTTTAATTTCTTCCATTTTAATTAATGTTAAATACAATTTTGACTGAATTTCTCATCAAAAAATATTGCCACATTTGTAGATTTACAGTTATTTAGTCCACCATTTTATCTTTAATTTGAGCATCTTAAGTATAAGAACAGTTAAATTCAAAGTCTTCATAGATTATGCCATCTGTTAATGAAAATCTATATTTCAGAGCTATGCAGAGCGTGGTTAATTTGGCCATTTTACAAATGGGCCATTTTACAGCTTGGCCATTTTAAAATTATTTTTGCTGTGTTGGTGTCTAAAGGTTCGCTGTGCTCATAAAATAAGAATTTCTTTTTATGGCAAAATGCAAGTCTTGAGAGTTATTTTCATTACATCCCAGCATAGACTGAGGAGCTTATGCAATTTTTCTTGAGAAAGAAAGAAAGAGACTGGCCATCTGAGATATGAACTTCATGTTCATCTGACCCAGTCCAGAGACCCAAGCTTCTGTTAGGACCTTGGTAAAGATGTTAGGCACTAAGACAGTTCCCCAAGCCCTGGTTTATTGGTAGGTGAGTGGATTCCTTCATTCCTATCCACAGCAGTATAGATGTGTACATCGCTACCATTACTTTTCACTAAATGTAGATTAAGAGCTGTTTTCTATGAAAAATCCACTATAGGATTAGATGACTTGTGCACTGAAAACGCTTCTTTTCTCCACAGACTGCAAAGGAAGTAATGGGTGATAAATGAGATGTAGACATACATGCTGTATGAGTCTGAAATTGATCAAAAATAAGGCAATTATTGTATTTCATAAATTAATTCTGTGTAAAGAAGTTGCTCTTCAGTTTGGGGTGGGTAACAACCAAGGTGAAGTCCAGCATGTGGTAGAGCACACTGATGGAACTGAGTCTTCCATACGCAAGATGAGTGTGAAAAAACCCAGACATCCTTGTTAGTAATTTTAGTTTCAGTCTTAAAAGTGAAGAGTTTTTTTGCAGTGAAGGTTTTACTACATCACGCACATTATTGTAAAAATTTTGAATTGGGGGGGTGGGGGTGTTGAGTTTTGGAGGTGTGTATGTTTTGTTTTATTTTGGTTTGTTTGGTTTTTAATTTTCAGCAAAAAATAACATGTCAAAAAGTCTCCAGGGACCCATGCTGTTTTAGCGAGGGCAAGAAGAGCGGGCTGCTCCAGGGGGTCGGGGGTGTTGGGAGCCAAGGGTGGCAGCAAGGCAGCCAGGCAAGGGCTCCCCAGCAAGGGGCTGGTCCCACGGCAAGGTGAGCAGAGAGGTCTGATAACAGCGACTAAGTCGAGTGAGAGTCCAGGGCTCTCCAGGCCAGTCCGTAGTGATGAGGTAGGTACCAGCCAGGATCAGCAAGGAAGGCAGGACGAAAAATGTGCTGTGCCAGGCACACCTACAGTGTACCTTGGGCATCCTCCAAGGGATAAATGCAGCTCCCAAGCCCAGGTGCCCCAACTGAGACAAAGTGTCTCTCTCAGCTCCTGCTCTCACCTTGGCTGTTCTCGAGCAGTCTGACCCCATGTTACAAGGCCAGGCCATGTCAAAGCTGGCCTTCAGCCCAGCCAGCTTATACTTGGGAAGTGAGGGAGATGGATTCACACAGGGCCCTGGCGATGTTACCACATACTTTGTAAAGAGTAGAAGAGATTATTTTGACTCTAGAAATTACAGAGTAAAAGGGAGTTGAAGGGCAGGAAAAGAAATGGAGATACTAAGCTCTACATATGATCACAAAGAATGGTAGAGCAAAGGTGGTTAAGTCCCTCTCCCGCTAACCAGTGTTTCAGAGAAACACCAGTATTTGCAGCGTGGGATCATCAGGCTAAATTAAAGAAGCAAAGACTGAAGCAAGTGTAGAAGCTTGCTGAGGACAGTAGGAGTAAATTTTACATATAAATCATATTTGGCTTATAAAAGTTTTCTGATAAGAGTGGTATGCCTTCCTTACTACCAACACCATCAGTCCCTCCTAGGTGAGAGACTTTATTCTATCTGTTAGCCTCTCATAAACTTCCTGATTTGAGAAACCACAATTGTCTAAAACTTTATCAGAAGTCAGGTGTTTCCTTTCACAGCACAGAGCTGTTGGATAGAAATACTAAGTTTTCACTTTTTATAGGGGGCTTTTGCAGTCTTTTCTGAAGGCTGAGGCTGTTTGATTTGAAAGTTCAGAGCTACACTCTTAGCTCTTTAGTTGTTCTAAATAAGCATAACCTCATTATTTTTCTAGGCCTGTAGCAATTTTTGGTGGCTGAGATCTGCCACATAGTTTGTAACAAAAGTGTTATTTTCAAATCATAATCAGAGAGATGACCCTTGTTAAAAATAGTCATATTCCACTGTAAATATCTCCTGTCTTACTAGAGAGACAGTAATTGTGAAAGTTTCCGAGAACTGCTATTTCCACTTTTCTCTGCTTTAACATCAACCTCCTATACACTAAATAGTTTGCTCATGTAAAAAACTCTTATTTTCTAAACTATGTAGCTGTTGAAAGTTTCATGTCATTCTGAAAGAAATTATAACATCTTAATACCATTTTATAGAATCAGGATGTACTAGTTGAATTTTTGCTTGGGTGAGGTGTGGTGGATGGAATCTTCCTTATCCAGAGCCACCTGGACATTACAGGCCTAAATATCTTCATGTGATCAAAACACGAACTTGTGTGTCCCAAGACTGCTTTTGGTAGCATGAACACCCTCTAACAGCTATCGAAGAGCTGAATTGCTGTGTTGGTGTGTTCTTACCTTCCACTTTCTCCAGTCTGTTACACTTTGTGACAGGTTATGGTGCAAAAATCCTAGTCTAGTGAAGGCAGCATGCAGATCCAACTTTGTATGTTGACAGTTCCTGATGCTGGGGAATTTCTCAAGGTTGTTCTGCTGCTGAAAATGAGCTCTGGGTAAGTGCTATGGAGAACAAGGTGTGGCCTAAGGTCCTGTTTAGTGATGGAGTTTTCATGAAACTGGTGAGTAGCAACCAGTTACTGGGCTTAAGTAATATCCTGACTAGCATGCTCAGCCCAATATAAACAATAAAATACTTCCATTTGGTAGTATTTCCCAAATCCTATTTCCCATACAAAAAGGTGGGAAGAAAATGTTTACATTCACAATCACATTATCTCCCTGTCCACTGAAGAATTTACCCTGGTTTTCCAACTGCCCCTATAACTCCCCACCATCTTCCTGAGCCAGATCTTCCTGACTTGTGTCCATGTCTTCCTTTACCCTCTCCCAAAATCACAGAGTTAAAGAATCCATGCTGGTGATAACACTGCTTAGGATAAATTTCTTTGCTGGTATTGTCCCTGGTCTGGGAAAAGATTTGAGTCAATAGGAAGAAAAATTTCTCTGTGGGATAGACTGTGTTTTATTAAGAACCTGCCCAAAGAAAAGTGGCAAAAAATGAAGTATCTCTGCTCCTAGAATGATATCATTTGGGATACACTTACTGATTCCCAAGACAGACACTAGGTTGTAAAATTTAGATGTTAAAACACTTGCATTGTGAATATGCGGCTTGGAACGGAGGTCAATTCCCTGTGCAAAACACCTTTCTTGTCCAGTAGACAGAGGGGTGGCCAGCCTGCTGGATACAAAACTAATAATTGACTATAGATCAAAGTAAAAAGATCAGCAAAATTTGTTCACAATTTAAGAACTAACTCAGATCTTATATTGGGTAGCATTAAAAGATAACACACTGAGTTCTGATTATATCTTCCATACCCTGATTTCATGGTTGCCAAACTGACCTGGATTAGAGAATTGTTTATAATAATTGTTTATGATTTTGTTTATATACTATTGTTAGATATACTGTTAGTAAACACACTATTAGTAGATATTTAGAATGTTTAGAATAGAGTCTCGACAAGGTAGAGGCCTTGTCAAGCCTCTAAAGGGGGGAAATGATGCCTTAGGTTTTAACTTCTGTACTTTTTAAATCCTGTATTGCCTAGTGTGTAACTCTGAAGTTTCTTACAGCTTGTTTGCTGCTCTCTTAGGCNAACAAAGGTGATGTAGTTTAAATGATTCTTTTCCTGTGCTTATTATCTACACAGCTGGTAACCCTGACTCAGGTTTGGATACAAAACTAACAATTGACTATAGATCAAAGTAGAAAGATCAGCAAAATTTATTTACAATTTGAGAACTAACTCAGATCTTATATTGGGTAGCATTAAAAGATAACACACTGAGTTCTGATTATATCTTCCATACCCTGATTTCATGGTTGCCAAACTGACCTGGATCAGAGAATTGTTTATAATAATTGTTTATGATTTTTTTAATATACTCTTGTTAAATATACTGTTTGTAAACATATTATTAGTAAATATTTAGAATTTTTAGAATAGAATCTCAACAAGGTNTATTCCCTTACTCTTGTCTAGTCTCTGTTTCTAGGTGGCTGGAGAAGGCATCAAACCCAACATTCACATCAAGTGTTGAGGGTGCTGAGTTAGATGGCATATGGATACAGCTTCTTCCTGCTTTGACTTGGGTATTTGATACCATATTGAACTTATATTTCTTTTGATTAGCATTCTGAAATCTGAAAAAACATTAAGCATAGATTAGTGTAAGAGTATGCATCAACATTGTCAATACACCTGTGATGGCCAGGATACCTTGCAGGGCGAAATGCACACATTTGTATCATTCAAGCATTTGCTGAGCTAGAGAGAAGGAATTTTGTGGATCAAAAATATTTGTTTAAGGGTTGCCAAAATTCTGCTTAGATCTCCTCTTGAATATTTTGCTTCTTTTTTGGATTCCACTATTATGGCCCAGCTGCTAAAATACCCAGAGGCATTGACAGTGTTATATATTCTGCTCTACAAGTACTGTTAGAGAGCAGAGGGGGTGACCAGAGTGTCAGAGATCACAGATCTTCTTCCCAAGGGTGTTCAAAAAGGAGCCTAGAGGGATTGGCACGTGTAGATGTGTAATTCATCTGCGTGCGTGCACAGGGGCAGAGAAAATATTGGGGAACTCTCGCTTTTATCCCACTTGGCTCAAAAATCACTAAACTCTTGGCAACATGGAGATTTAAAACACAGATAAGCAAGGTGGCACATGATTTTATATGGATTAAATAAACTAGTGAAAGAGCATGCATAGCAGTTGTGTACAGGTATTCTTGTTATTTCCCGTTTTTATTTTTAAAAGTCTGCTTCTGCCCAGTATTGACCTATCCTAACCACATCAGACATTGTTGGTGGTCTCCCTGGAATTAACATATTTCCTTAGCTTCCTTTCCTGATTAGTTATTTTCATCTGTTCATTCTATGTTCCCTGGTTTAGCTGTGTTACCAGAAACTTGCCTAGTTTCTGCAAACTACAGTTAGTCCATCTCTAAAAACATGCCAGCACTGCCTTACTTGGTGAAATCTTGGGGAAGAGAAAGACGTTTGGATATGTAGTCAGGTGTTTGGTCTGTAGATCAGTCATATTTTTCTTCTTTCAGATGCTGATGTGCAATTTGTAAGTTTTTGTTGTGATATGGAGCGACACAGAGTCCCCAGGCAGGTGCAAAAGAGAGCCCTTTACTGTAGAAACCCGGCCTTTTTACGCAGTCGGCTGGTTATCTGTTTACATAGCTTTAAAGCACAACAAACGTAATTCAACCAACCACCATACACCATGATGTGAACACCCAATGGTCACGCAGCGTGTTTTTCTACCCCTAATTCACCTGTGTCTCTTTCCCACAGTCCTTTTCTACTTAGCTGAAGTAACAGGCCTGAGCCATGATTTTACAAAGGCAACAAGGCCTTCATTTTATAAGGTTTTACCTCTATGCAACAAGTTTTAAGGGTAATTTTGAGGCAAACCTGTAGTAGTTTTTAACTTAGAGAGATTAGAACCTGCTTTTGTCCTCATGTCAGTTACAGGTGTCTCAGACTACTGCAGTGATTTTCACAGTAGATGTACAAGGCAGCACAACTGCTGTTATCCCTTAAGATTTTGGAAACTGAAACATAGGTCCCAACAGGCATCACATAGCTACACTTTTTTCCCCATACATACATAATCACTGCAAACTAAAATCCCTCTTCAACTTCCGCTTAACTCTAAAATTTGCCAATATTCAACCATGAAATCATGGAATAATTTAGTTTGGATCACTGGAGCTCATCAAGTCCAACTCAAAGCAAGGCTATCTTCCAAGTTAGATTAGGTTGTTTGGGGCTTTGTCCAGCTGAGTTTTAAAAATCTCCAATATTGGAAAATCCACAGCATCATTAGGCAACCTGGTTCAGAGCTTAACCATTGTGAGATTTTGGGGGTTTTTTCCCTTAAAATACCTTACTGTCAAGTATATACTGCCTCTTGACATTTTACTACGCGCTTCTGAAAAGAGTACCTTGTCTCTAAGTAGACAGTACTCAGCACCCCCCATCAGGCTTTTCTACAGTCCAAGCAAACGTTCTCTCTTTTGTGTCATGTTCTTTACACTCTACACCAAAATCCATGAAATGGTATGCCTGAATTTGTCACTACTGGGTACCCAAACTGGATAAAAGATTCCAGGTGTGGCCACATAAGCGGCAATTAAAGGAGGAAAATCACTTCCCTAAATCTTTTCTCTTGTTGGTGACAAGCTCTGGTTCTTCTAATGGTGCACTGCTGACTTATATTTAATTTGATGTTCACTGGGACCTCAAATAGTTTCACAAAACTGTTTCCTAGTCCGTAGTCCTCAAACTCATGCCGGTACATGAGGCATCTTCATACCTGCACAAATTTGTATTCGGTTTTGTTGAACTTCATGAGGTACCTGTCAGCCTGTTTCTTCCTTCTCTCAAAGCCTTTTGGTGGTACAGCCTTGTCCTCCAGTTTCAGTCATTGCACCTTTTTCCAGCTTGCAAGGTTCATGAAACTGCTTTAAGTGCAATTATGCATGTCATTGATAAAAATGATAAACTGTATTGGTCTCAGTATTGATCCTTAAGAAATGTTACTCCTATTAGGCTGTTGGTCAGGTTTTTGTAATAACAGCCCAGCCAAGTTCTCACCTACCTTGTAATAAGCCTCAAATTCTACTCCTCGGCTAGGAGATCTGCAAGGCATGAAGGCAAATAGTAGGGAGCAGCCATGAAGCACCTCAAGTTTTTACATGTCGTTTGTCACTTTCACATGTCCCTTGTCTTTTTCAGCCATGGAACAATGTTTTTCCTGGGTTTTTTGTTTGTTTCTTTTGTTTAGGGTCTTTTTGTTTTGTTGGTTTGGTTTGGGCTTTTTTTTCTCCTACAGAAACATTTCACCTTGTACTCACATCTCTCTCCAGTTTCAGCTCCAACTTTGAGCTTCCTTATTTGCCCCCCTCATGCTCAGGCAATGCCTTTGTGACACAGAAATTCAGAATCGTGGAATTGTTTGGGTGGCAAGACACCCAAACAATTGATCAACTGAATCAACTCTTAAACCAGCACTGTCAAGACCAACATTAAACATGTCCCTTTGTCCCACTTCTACACAATTTTTGAACACTTCCAGGAATGGTGACTCTACTAGTTATTTGGGCAACCTGTACCAATGCCTGAAAGTCCTTTCAGTGAAGAAATTTTTCCTAATATCCGATTTATATCTACCCTGGTGCAACTTGAGGCCCTTTCCCCTTATCATGTCACTGGATGCCTGGGAGAAGAGACTGACTCCAATCCTGACTACAGTCTCTATCAGATAGCTGTAAAGAGAAATAAGGTCTCCTCCATGAGCCTTCTTTTCTCCAGGCTAAACATCCCCAGTTTCCTCAGTCATTGCTCATAAGACTTGTGTTCCAGACCCTCCACCAGCTTCACTATGCTCCAGCACCTCAGTGTGTGTCTTGTAGTGAGGGCCCCAGAACTGAACACGGGATTGGAGATGCAGCCTCACCAGTGCTGAGCAGAGGGGGATGATCACTGCCCTGGTCCTGCTGGCCACATTATTCCTGATACAGGCCAGGATGCCATTGGTTTTCTTGGCCACCTGGATACATGCTGGCTGATGTTCAGATGGCTGTCCACCAGGCCCCTCCAAGTCTTTTTCCTGCAAGCAGCCCTCCAGTTGCTCTTTCTCCAGCCTGTAGTGGAGATGGGGTTGTTGTGACCCAAGTGCAAGACCTGGAACTTCACATTACTGAACCTCATGCGATTGGTCCATGGATCCAGCCTGTCCAGATCCCTCTGAAAATCCTTCCTACACTCTATCAGACCAACTTGCCCAACTTGGTGTTCCCAACTTAGTGTTGTCTGCAAACTGACTGACAGTGTACTAGATTGATAAAATATTCAAAATGAGTCCCAGTACTGATGTCTGAGGGACACTACTTGTGACCAGTCCCAACTGGATGTAACTCCATTCACCAGCCACTCTTTGAGCTCAGACAGCCAGTTTTTTACCCAGGAAAAAGTATGCCTCTCCAAGGCCTGAGCAGCCAGTTTCTTCAAGAGAATGTTGTGGGAAATAGAGCCAAAGGCTTTACTAAAATCTAGGTAGACAATTACCTTTGCTTCCTTTTCTTCACAGGTCTTTTTAATTTTTATACTTTTTTGTTGGTTCGTGTAGTGGTTTGATTCGCATTTTCCCCTTTTCTGTGAGATAAGAACAGGGAGGAATACAAAGCAGGCGCCAAACTTAAAGAATAAAATGAAGTTTTTGAAGTTTGTTTTTTTCCCTCTGCTGAACATCAGTTACTGCTCATCATGCAGACAGCTTGTGGAACTCCGTTTTCAAATTCTGGAAATCACCTACCATTATCTCCTCCCAAACTATAAGGGCACTCCCTTTGTCATCTTTATTCTCTACTTAGAAACTCTGGTGGTTTTTTGGTTTTTTTGGGGTTTTTATAATATTTCTCCCTTGAAAAGAAACCATGTCAGAAATGTGTAGAGGTATTAAATTGTTGCCAGACTTTGGGAATTCATCTGTGTCAGCATATAATGATTAAGTCTTTGTTGACATAACATCTAGGACTAAAATGAATTGGAATAAGATTTGTCTGTTTAGTAGCCTCACCCTGGGAAGAGCTGACATCATTAAGTTGTGGGATTTTACTAGTATATAAAATGATTGCTTTTAAATGTTTAGTCTGGAGCTGATTTTGGAGAATGTACTGGAAGGTGCTTCATGTACTACTTCATGTCACAACCATGCTATCGAACATAAGTACGCAATGGTGAGCAGCATGAACCCGAGACTATGGTTATTATGTCACTAATGTGGCCATTAAGTTTTCATGTTAAGATTTATTATGCTGTCATTACAGCACTTTTGTTTTTGATGTATCAAACCACTACTACAGTACATATTTGTTGACATCTCATCTGTTTTAGAAAGGCAAATGATTACAAGTTACCAAGGAAACTAATAAGCAGTATGCAAGGAATAGGCTGCACAATTTGTTTTGCTGGATAGCAAGTCACTGCTGTTTTAATGTCAATTAAATTGCTTCTACTTCTCACACTGATAAAATAAAAACAAACCATGTCCCATTTAAAAACATTATAGCCATATCCATTTAGTAAATGGAAATGTGCATTGTATTGTAGCTTATACAGATGGAAGATAAAGAAGGATGTAATTTGTTGAAGGTTTTGTGTACTTTATATACAAACTGCTTTATTTTATGACTTTACATAAAATCTTCTCTTCCATTAAGTCCATAAGACTACATGACCACGGACCTTAGCACCTGAAGGAGTTTTTTAAGACCGGTAAAAAAACAGTCTTTCTTAGTTTGAATTGTCTGGACAGTTTGATAAAAAAAACTTTCATTCAGACCTGCTGTTGAGCTGTACTGTGAAAAGAGAAGTTTGGAATAAATCAGATCAGTGGGATTGAAATTGATTTAGGCTGGTGACTCAGATAAAACAGGTCACCTGCCCCAACTCCTGAGCAGATTACACTGAGAAGCTGTACAATGCCACGAATGAAAATCAAAGAGTTTAATTTTTTTGAAAGCAAGAGGAGATCCTCAGGTGGCTGTACCTTTTGAAGCCATAATAGCTGTTGTTAGGTATTGATGTGTCTATTTACTATGGAAGAAACTTTAGGGACTCTCTGTATCCCTAGAGAGTATTTGTTCATGGTTCTGACCTTTGGGTGAAGGACCGTGAATTTTTTTAAAGTAATGTTGGGTATTCTTTGTTATTTTTTTTTCTGCCCTGGTCTCCTGAGCCTTATGTATTCTGGATGGTTTGGTTTAATGGTTTGATGAACTGTACCACATCCCCTAACCTTTTCCATGTTTGTAAGCTTTCATTCTCAGTAAGTCCACCATAATATTTGCAAGGCAGATGAAATATAAAGCAAATGCTGCTGCTGCCTACTCACTGCTTAAATTGCCTGCCAGTGGCCATGGAAGGCCAGGAGGGTGTGTGCAGTTGAGTCCCAGGGGAGACAGACAGCTGAGCACGACATGCCCACCTACAGTGGAAGCAATGGAAGGTGGAAAAAAGGTCAGCCTTTTGAAGATATAATAATGTGGGTCATTGCTACCACAATGAATTTGTTAGATGGATTTATTTTCTCACTTGTTGGATTTACCCTCAGTGACAGCAGCACTGCCTTCACTGTAACACTTGCTCATCACAGCTTATGCAGAACAGATCCATGTGTTCTATAACCAAGACCAGACCATCTCACATTATTTACTTTGTGCACACCTTAAAAGAACTATTCTTTTCTCCTTATATCAGTAATATTGAAATGAAAATAAACATGAGTACTATTTGATACTGATAACCTTCAAAAACATGATATTAGCTGGGTAATATATCTTAATATCTGTGATAGCAAGGACAGGCAAGCTCGTGTGCCTATCCCTTTGGCTTTAAAATCCCTGAAATCATGGGAGATGTGAGAGCATCAGCTGAAAGCATTTTTAGCTGCTTTCTGTTTGGATAACATTTCTTCAAAAGTATTTTTGGTGATGGGGTTGGTGGGTGTTGACCAGTCCTAAAATGAAATCCCATAATTGCCTGGGGCAAAAATTAGATGAACAAACTGTCTAAACTGCAGGTGCTGGTATTAATGAGGCAGTGTGCATCAATGTTGCAGTTCAGTGTGGATTACATGATGCCGCAGCCTTCTGAAAGCATTTGCGTCAGTGGTAAAGAATAGGGAAGGGTCTTTGCATAGGTTTTTCAAAGATATTTATTCCAGCCCTGCACGTATACAAGTCTGGGAGCAAAGACGAGGCTCATGGGAAGGTTCCAGGGTAAAGTATAGGATCCTAGGGGCGGAGGGAACATTCAGGCCAGGGTTTTGGAACCACTAGGGGAACAGGGAGGGAGTGACTGAGGGATAAGGGGCAGTGGGTGAGCAGGGAAACAGAACTTGGGTACATTAGCATAACAGAACAGTGAATCCTGTGGGAGAAGCCTCGTGTGACTCAGGGAATGCTCCTCAGCGTCCCCTCTTCCCAGAGGGTGGGGACCCCACATCTCACCCTTTCTGTATTTATTAAGGAGGCTTCTCTCAAGGATTCTAAAACCTAACATTTGAGACAACTGAATAACCACAAAATGGCAAAAATAACTGAAACCTCTCATAAGACAATTTTCAAAAGGATGTTAGCCATGCCTTGAGTCCCCAACGTCCAAAGAGATTTTCTGGAGCATCCTAAAGCTCGCAGGAGGGAAACAGGGCTCTCTGGGCACTGCCCATCAGGAAACTGAGTCAGGAGTGAGTCTCTTCAACAGGGGCTGGTTCTCTGCTGGCTGTTAGCCATGTGGTTGGTTGTGATTGAGTCTGTGTGAGGTAATGTGGGGTTGCTGTGCTTGTTGGGACTCTAAACAAAGATAGTTAATTCTTAAAAGTAAAAGGTTGTTCCTTTTAGGGGGTTTTCCTTTCCTTCACTCCCTCTTCTCATTCCCTGTTCTGTATTGAAAAAGAACTTTAGGAAGATGGCTTGGTAGCTACATAGCAAGGGTATGGAGAAGCATGGTTATGGGAGGGAAACCATGGAGGGGAAAACAGGGTAGGAATTTGTGGAAACTTAAAATGGGGATAACAGAATTTGGGCAGATCCCAAAAGGGGTTCGTCTTATCTGGTATAGGATAAAAATGGAAGGTAGGATAGAGGTAGGGAAGTTGTAGGGATTGGGGGAAAGCACCTGAAGGGGTACGACTTAACCTTTTGTGAGGTGTTGTGATTACAGGGACTGGTTTCTGGTTGTGGGACGGTTGGTTGGTGTTCTGTGCTGTTTCCACTTGCAGGTTGTTGTTACGGTTCTGCTGGCGTGGGGGGTTTTTACATCATAGATGTTGTTTGGGATGGTTGCGATTTGGTCCATATTTGCTGCCTTTCACTGGAATTCCACCAGGTCCTGTAATGTTGGCTGCTTGGGGGCCTCTTGTTCCTTGTATTATATCAAATTCTACAGTTTCTCCATCTCCTATGCTGCAGAGATACTTCTTGGGGTTATTCTTTTTAATTGCAGTCTGATGAATAAACACGTCCCCCTTGGTGTCATTTCGGGAGATGAAGCCATAGCGATGTTTTACGTTGAACCATTTTACAGATCCCAAAACCTTAGTTGCAATAATTTTCTTGTCTCTGTGCTTGTTGCTGCTGGCTGGATGGTTGCCAGCTGGGGCGCTCTGGCTGCTGGGGGCACTGCAGCCCCGCTTGGCAGCGACGCCCTCTGGCCATGCCACCTCTCGCAGTGCCATGGTGTAAGAGACAGTCCGAAGATCCCTCATCTGCCTTACAATTTATCGACAAGGACTAAGACCCTAAAACCCCAGAAGGACTTTGGACAGGGGGGTTCTGACCTGGCTGAGGTGGATGACTTGCCAAGCATTGTCTGCAGGTGCGCTCGCCGTGACGCATTCCTGAGAAAATGAGTGTGGCTACGGTACACCGCTCCAAACTGCGAGGCCGTATGGAATGGTTTGTGCTGTACGCTCGCTCCTGCTGCCCCAGACAATGAGCCTCCTAACTACAGTTTTGGTTTGGTCAGATGGCGCCCCCGCTTTCGAAAGCTACTATAAAGTGACTTTCTCAACTCCCCACTTCCGAGATCTCCCCACGGAAGAAGACATGTCTATTGGCAGGGTGCCACGAGGACGCCGTCCTTCTGTTGGTAGCTATAATCCCAAATTTCCCTCTTTTTCTGCTATACTTTGTTTCCTATATGACTCTCTCCCTTCTATCGCCCTGATGTGTTGCACTTAATAAAGTGCTTTTGTGAGTAACTGAAATCCCCGCCTCGTGCGCTCTTTTGCTCTCTGAGATCGGCTATAGAACCTATCACGATTCCCGCTGGTCGGATCGTGACACATGGTAACCGAAGGGAACAAGTTCGCACGGGCCCCCAACCTGTCTCTGCTTGTGGGCCCCCCCCCACATCTCTCTCTCAGTGCGGTGCGAGATTGGCAGGGCCAGCGGCGGGGCAGGGCCACGGGTAGCCGCATGGCAGGGGACCCTGAGATGATGTGACCGGAGGGAGAGGCGGAGTCCTTGGCAGGACAAGGGCTCCTGGGAGGAGGGGCACACCTGGAGCAGGCACCTCCGCCAGCACGGGAAGGGGCGGAAGGGGAGACCCCATTGTGACACTCAGGCAGTCACCAATATCTTGAGCGCAAGAAGGCTGCCACGTGGTCATGTGGTGGGAGCCACTTTCTGCCGCAGCGGTAGGGACTGGAGACCTTGGAGAAGATGGAACATCCCCCGTATGTGACTAATGATTCTGAGCAACTGTAGTAGTCATAACATACTCATAGAAAAATTCTCCCATTGCTACGCCTTTTTCCTATTGCACCTGTATCTCTATTGAAACTTTCTCCTGAAAATCTTCTGTCAAAATTAAGTCCCAAGAAACATAAGGAAAATTCTTAAACAACCAGTCAACAAAATGTTTCAATCCCTCTCGAGTAAAATCCAAGTTTTCCCGAACAAGGGCTTTTTCAATTTGGAGGTAAACTTCCCTTTGTGGCTTAGGTATCTCCTCCATAGCCACAACTCTTCCCACTGCCTGAGAGGGAACAGCAAAACAAAGGCAAGAAGAGAGACCCAGGCAATTTTGACTCTAACGAGTCTACTCACTAAATTCCTGGGAAGCCCAGAAGTTCAGCTGTTCCTCCACTCAGGGTCGCTGGTCGCTTTTTGGATCTCTCTGCTAGGATGTTGAGCTGTCTCCGGGGTGATGGCAATGTCGACACACAGCTTAAGCTCTGCAGTAAAAGCTGCAAGAGATGCTTCCGGTGACGATCACCAGGTTGCCCGCATTCTCCACCATTTTTTGCAGTCTGGCATGGATTACATGATGCTGCAACCTTCTGAAAGCATTTGCGTCGGTGGCAAAGAATAGGGAAGGGTCTTCACATAGGTTTTTCAGAGATATTTATTCCAGCCCTGCACGTATACAAGTCTGGGAGCAAAGACGAGGCTCATGGGAAGGTTCCAGGGTAAAGTATAGGATCCTAGGGGCGGAGGGAACATTCAGGCCAGGGTTTGGGAGCCACTAGGGGAACAGGGAGGGAGTGACTGAGGGACAAGGGGCAGTGGGTGAGCAGGGAAACAGAACTTGGGTACATTAGCATAACAGAACCGTGAATCCTGTGGGAGAAGCCTCATGTGACTCGGGGAATACTTCTCAGGGTCCCCTCTTCCCGGCGGGTGGGGTCCCCACACATGAACAACAGGGGATAGCTGGATAGGGACGGGGAAAAGTAGATACAAGTGAATAGGTGGAAAGGAAAAGATAGGAATGGTATGTAGAAAAACAAAAATAATATAATTCTTTTTGGGTTCTCTGAACTTCTACTTCTTTTTCCAAACCATATGATGAAAGCAGTGTTTTCACTGATCCTGTCAATAGTCCTTGTTTGCCTCAAGTCTGACTTGAATACCCGGGACTGCTTTTGCAGAAGTCATCGTGGGAAATAGTGGGGAGAAATCTTCATGGCTACTTTTTTAACATACTTCCACAAAAGATGTGAAGTCACTGAATGAAACTTGACTGCCCAGAAAAGTTAGAAAATCCCTTTGTGAAGTTATCAGATACAATAGTATATATTTTACTGGTGTATACAAATATGAAACTTTCATTTTGTTTTGCCATGTAAAGACTGAAAATTTAAATATATTGTGAGATTATTTACCAAATATTCCATGAATTTGGAAGGTAGATTGCAAGCATGCAAACAGACTATAGGGTGAAAGTACACGCTGCAAGATTTACAAAGATGGAGTAAGTATTAAATTCAGGAAAGTACTTCCTGCAGAGGAAAAGCTGTCATCATAAATGAGAAATTGTGGCAACAACTGCAACTGTTGAGTGTTTAAGGAATTGAAGTTGAACTGAATGAGACTGAAGAAAACAATCATTCTGCAGCATCTTGTAAAAACTAATCAGAATTAAAATTAACAAACGTAGTGTGTTCAGAAAAAAATTATGAAAAGACAAAATGGAAATAAATTCTCTAAAATTATTAATCAAACACAATAGTTACAGGATGATTTTAAACCTATCAGTCAAACTTTAAACAAAGGAAGAAGGTGGCGTTAAGTTTAGATTCAAATTAAGGAATTAAATTATATAGGAACTGAGACAACTGTTTCTGGATTTGTATAAGTAGGAGCCAGTCCATAATTTTCCCCTGTGGAATAAAGATGAGAATTTCAAAGGATTACTCCTGGCTAAATGCATTTTACATAAATGCATAATGCAACAGTATAAGCTGCAGGGAGAAACATTCCGGTTATATACAAAGTTAAAATGATGTGACATTTAAAGTATAGCTCAGAAATATGCATATATAGAACACAGTGTTTATTTCTTGGACTCAGATCAACAACAAATTGCTCTCATGGCAGCTGCTTTCACAGAAATGCCCTAAGGGTCAAGGGGTTGGGGTTTGGGGAGGGGTCTTCTCTAGTGGAACTGAACTTTAGCTGTCAAGAACTTTGTGTTCTTTAGCTGTCAAGAACACAAGCAGTCAATTAGAGACCGAAGGGGGAAAAAAAAGAAAGTAAAACACAAAAACATATTAGGGCAACTAAATGAACTGTTTTTGAAGGCATGAATTTCTTCAGTGTGGTAAGAGAAAGAGAATGACAGTCATTCAGATGTGGCTTGGTTCGACAGCACTGGGAGAAGAAATGGTGTGAGCTTTCACAAGTTTCTAATGTACTTTCAGTAAAGTGAAAAGGGCATGCTGAGGAGAATAAATGAAATATTCATGTTTTCCTAATGAGCATCAAGGGTCCCTCAATTTTCTGTTTGATATTATTCTGTCCAGACAACTTGAAATTAGATCACAGGTGGGAAAGCTACAGGGAATAACAGAGGATTACAGAATATTCTGAATTTGAAGGGACCCACAAGGATCATAAAGTCCAACTCCTTAAGGGAATGGCCCGAACGGGGATCAAACACGCGATCTTGGTATTAACAGTGCCATGCTTTGAACAACTGAGACAATGCTTCAATCTAACAAAATGATAAGGTGATATCAGAGACTGGCAGGAACCTGTGGGAAACATCAGGAAAGCTATGGACTGGCAGATTGGCTTCTAGCAGTGGCAGACCATGTTTACTCATCGATGGTTGTTTACTTGTCCCAGACTGGAATATAGGATCAAAAGGGATTTTTAAATTTGAAAATTCCAAGTCTAGGGGAAAGCCTGAGGGGATTTTGGAGATTGTTGAAGTGGTGCTGGGAGACTACACAGTCAGAAATGCTAAAGGATGGAGAGTAAATGACAGAAATGAAGTCTGTTTCTTATTCATAAGAAGGAGTAATTTCCCCTCATAGGAAACATTAATATTCAGGAAAATAAATATTATTTTAGACACTTAGGGCTAAACCTTTCAAAGGTGCAGCTACACTGAACTGGAAAATTCCCTGGCAATCTTGCAAAGCCACTTTTGAGTCAACAGAGGCTCACATGAAGTACTCTGAAACAAGTTCCTGTGTGCCACTTGACACCCGCTTGAAAGGTAGAAGGGCAGGAGCAAAGACCCTCTAAAGCTAAGGAAGTAAAACTCTAGTCCCACTGCTCTAGGCTCGGGCTTGCATAAACCTGCTATAATTACTCTGAATGTGCAAGGGAAGAGATCTGTGAAAATGTTTGTTTAACCACAATGCAAGTGCTAAAGTTATTTATTTAGGCAATGGAAGGGAAGATGCTCTGTGATTCTGTATCAGGCAAATGCACTGAGGTAGTTTCTACCCTGTTATTTGGTATAGATATGGCATATTTGTTAGACACAGAACTCCTTCCTGTCATGCTGTTGAGCAATCACTAACCTGCATGGACACATGAACTATCTCTGTGGCTTTAGTCCTTTGAATAATAAGCTTTGCTGGGCACCTTCTAGTTTTGGAATATGTAATAAGGAAACCCAAATTTTTTTTTTTTTTTTAGGAGGGAGCGTACTACCAGCCTTCAAGTCTGGTTAGTGAAAACCAGTATGTGAAGTATAGCTTTACAGTCTGACATGGGAAGGCAAGATCATTTTGCAGGCAGAGGTCAAGATTTTACCTCCCTCTTCCCCAGCCTCCTGTGAAGGCAAATTTAACAGTCTTAGCAGCACAAATACATGTTGCATTGCAAGTGAACCTTTTAAGGAGAAGAATTTGTTGGATGGCACAGGAAGCAAGGAATAAACCCAAAAGCTACTTTCAAGAAATTTTAGGTATTGACTATGGTCTGCTACTCGGACTTGGTAGAAAAGAGCGGGCTGAAACTTGAAAAGCACTTTGATAGGGTCTGTAAGGGTAGACACAACCAGATTTTTGGAAAACTTTTCTAATAGCCTGCTATTTATAGCAAGCAAAAAACACTTGTACAACTAAAAAGAAGTACTGAAACAAGGATCTTACAGAGAATCAACTGCTGCTCTGCAGTACAAATAACTAGAATCAAATCCTTAAATATTATCCTGTCATAAAGTTGCACTTTATTTTCTTGAAGCAGTTCTAGTTGTACATGCTGTTTTATAAAGTCAGGTCGTTCACTCAAATTCATTGCCATGCATTTGGATGGCAAACTTCTTTAAATAATGAAAGACCAGAGATAAATCACTATCATTATTGCAGAAGGCAAGGTCTAGTGTGGGACCATGCACTTCATCCACTGTCAGTGCAAAGTTAATAATCTCTCTTAAAGTTTTCTATATTCAGCTTCATTAATCTAGACAGGGTGGCAGAATGAATAATTTGAATTCAAATCCCTGAAATTGAAGGAAAAGGATCAGTGCACTAGCTGACTCTCGTTCACCTTTGCAGAAATATATTATTTTAAAAACATAGTTTGCTTTGAATTTCAATGCTTGTATAGGGGTGAGATATACAGATTGAGACACTGACCTTTCCTTTTCCTCCTTGGATGAGCTAGAACACATGCAATGCTCGTGCAATCATCCAGAGACATGAAAAACGGAGGTGAAGAATACAAGTGTTTTGGTGCTGTAAGGATAAAAGTCACTCTTGCAGTTCTCTGAGAGGAGAAGAGGTCATGTGTGGAACTGTGGTGAAACCATCCTGGGAATTTTCTAAAAGACCCTGAATTACTCTTTTTGACAAAGCAATTAAAATATAAAAAGCAGAGGAAGTCACCCAGTACATACGAAAATTTATAGAGAATGGAAGGCACTTTTACCCTGTCAGTATGATTGAGAACTGAGCAAGATCCTCACAAAAGGACTTGCAGCAGGAAGGATGGCAGAGTTCAGATCAGCATTTAATGAGGCGCTTCCAACACAGAGCAGCACATGTCCAGCGTTTGGACATCAAGTTGTGATTGCAGTGCTGGCAACATGAGCACGACCCAGGGCCATCCTTCCAAATCTGCCACTCTGCCCATGATACCAGTACTGCCTTTCTCTGTTCCACTTAATCTTGTGCCAAGGGTGCAAGGAAGGTCTCTGGACTGTTGACTTCATATTTAAGTGAGAACTTTGCTCCTCATTAGCCTGGAGGTCTGCCTCCTCTCTTCTGTCTAGTGCTGGAAGGGTAAACTGTTACAAAATATCTCAGCGAGAAATTACAAACCTGGGTATGTCGTACCAGATTATCACTATCTCTGTCCATACTGGATTTATGACAGCTTGCATCAAATGCCATCTAGAAATGTTTCCTATACCAAGCAGAAGAAAAATGCAGGTTCCAGATTCTGATTAAGGTTGTGAGAGGTAAGCATTTGCAAACGGCTTGGAGGGAGGCTGCATACAACCTCTGTATGTATGTTGTATGTTCTACAGCAGAGCTCTGTCTCTGGAGAGCCTCTGGAGCAGGTCAAGATGTCTTTGTGGAAAAGGACTGATGAATGCTGACTGTTTGAGCATCAGACCGTATGTGCTAGACTGCACATATATGACTTTTGCCCAAGTCTAATTTCAGAACAGCTGAGTGGCTGCTGTACATGATCTAATAGATTTTTAATAGACCTAGATTTGTGTGTCGATTTATGATCATCTCAGTTATAATTGGCTATGATCAGCCAAGCCCTTCCAGTGCTTATTCACATGGCGCCTTTAAAACCTGAGAACATATGGGGTTACAATGATGGTCATGAGAATTATACATGCATATTGACTGATGATTTTATCACCCAAGGGCTATGTGTAAAAAACGTGTTAGCTCTGGCCTCGTAAATAACAGCGCACAGCATTTATTAACAGACTAACGGAGAGGGGTTGTCTCACTCATTTTTGGCTAGCAGCAAAACATTCAGTGTATCAGATACTGTTAATTTCTTGTTTTAAATAGGTGATAGTATAGATACAGCTTCTGCAATTTCCTATCTCTTCTCCTGCATTCTTTTGTACCTTTGTGCTGCAGGCTGCTGTCTGGGAGCAGCATGGCAGACTGTCCCACAGTGGGAGGGGAGTGAGAAGCCAAGCACAATCCTGCAGGCCTGGGGATGGTTGCCCGGCTCAGCTGAGAGCCCATGTTGCAAGGTAGGCCTATGGCTAGGCTGGGGGCTGGTCCGTAGGTCAGGCACTGCGTCTAGATGGCTGCCTTGCACCCCAGCTGAGACGCTGCTGCACCACAGCTCTGGCAGGATCCGAGTGTGAAAAAACTTTCACTTACAACTGGTTCCCAAGAAAGTTGCAAAGAGTCATGCTCTGCTGGGGCTGACTCTTGCTTCCTTCATTACAACTTCCTTTAAGTCCACCAGCTGTGTGGTTTGGATGCTGGCCCCAAGCCCGCACAGCTGAAGCCCTGTGTGTGGGGAATAGCTGGCATCCTGCTCACCTCCCCACTGCAGTAAAAGCAGATGGGCGGCTCCTGCCCACGCACTCCATTTCTATTCCCATGAGAAAAGCTCTTTGCAAACTTGAAAAGTATAATTTTTTGGATTTTGTTTCCTTTTCCTCTGTTGAGCCCAGTTTGCTTCGTGAGGAAATGCAGTGTTAGCAGGTCTGAATGCACATGCAGGACAGATGACATGGCCAGTTATACCAAAGTTCTATCAGGAGGATGACTTCAGAACTCCCAAAGCGCTAAATGGCCAGACCCTCACAGCCTGTGGATACAAGCGCCCGTTGCTATATGGACACCAACCGCTCTGCCAGACACCGAATCACAGGATGGGTCAGGTTGGAAGTGACCCACAGTGGGGCATGTGCTTCAACCTCCCTGCTCAAGCAAGGTCATCCTAGAGCTCATAGAACAGGAGTACATTCAGATGGTTCTTGAATATCTCCAGTGAGGGAGACTCCACAACCTCTCTGGGAAATCTGTTCCAGTGCACAGTCACCTGCATAGCTAAGAAGTTACCCCTCTGTGGTGCACGAGGTGGGCCCAAACAGAGAGCGTGGCTCAATGATGCAGCCCTGCAGGACCACCTTTTGGGTCCTGTTGGGCTCTGGGCAATAAGATACAAAGCACTGATTATTCCTATTATGTCGATGCACTTCTGTACTGGTTTTTGGACTTTCCACGACAAAATCTTCTATAAATTCAAGTAGTGACCATAACAAAAGCCAATACCATTAGATGAAGTCACTCCATGTCAGTAAACCTGATACTATATCTGAAATCACCCTTTTTATTCAAGAATTTGGCTAGCTTATAATGGAACAGGCACAACTGGAATAGATTCAGATGTATGTGCTGAGCTTTCCCTTAATTAAAGATTTTGTGATACTCTTTTACCCCATTTGGCTTGTGGTAAGTCGTATAAATCCAGAGATGAATGAGTACTGCCACTGGTCAACAGAACAGGATCTACCTTTGTACCACTAGACTTTTTAGAATTGTGGGGATTTGTGGTCCTCTTGACAGTCAGCAAGAGAGGGCAGGTTTAGTTGTGAGACCATCCTGACAAGGGTTTTCCTGAACAAACGATTCTCTCGTGAGAGTTTTGATATGTAATTCAAACCACACTTATGACATGTATACTGCACCCTGATGTGCTATATCCTCATGAGCAGTTTTGGAGAAAGAGACAGCTGCTGGAAGAAGAGCAGGTGGCATTCCCACAGCAGGGATAAAATTGAATAGAGAAGAGAAATCTGTATGAACAGTGAGGTATAACAGCTTACATACTTTCATTAAAGAGGAAAGACAGGAAAATCCTACTTAAATCAGTCACATGGAAGTACTCATCTCAAAATGGAGAAAAAAAAAGCCCTTTAAACTGCAGTTCAGGTTGAAAGTCTTCAGTATGTGAACAAGAAAGTGTGTTTCTGTGAGGTTTGAAAAGAACCCTGATTACTGAAAAAAGAGCGTGACAATCACTTGTTTCATGGAGGGTCTGTGAGGGTCTCAACGTGATCCTGAGTACTGTTGTTTATCATGTCTGAGCGTTGCTATGCTGTACACTGGGGGAGTCCGACGGAGTGCCTGACTCTGAGTGTTACAGAAGTATGTGCTTAGGAGGTTCTGGTCTGCATCAGTCAGGACCTGCCTGTGCTTTATTCACCATTTTAAAGCAGGCAAAAAAGACTTGAAGGACACCTCTGTCGGATGCTCTGATTAACTTTGAATACCCCAAGAACTGGCGAAGGAGTGTATAAATGTCTGCCTTTTCTACAAATTTCTTCCTCAATAATGAATTTATGGCAGTAACCTTTTCTTGGGATTCATCCCAAAATGAAAAAGCTCAAACAGCTGATCTATCCCAGGAAACTGGAGAAATAAAACAAGGAGAGGAGACAGGGATTTACTTATATATTTCAAATAGATTCTAGTGTGTGTTATATAAGTTTTATTTAACAGGAAGGCCTTGCACATCTTATATATGCATTAAAATCCCTAACGTGGCTACAGTTCAATAGAGACACACACCTGTGTTAACCCAGGGTATAATTAGGGTGCCTTAATTAGGGAAAAAAATTTCTGAGGACTGGGAGTAGTAGTAAGCACACCTTAAAGCCAAACTAGTCCCATCTCCAATATTTGACTTTGTTGTGTTTCTAGATATGCCCTCTGCCTGTAGTCACTTGTAATGCCCGAGGACTTTGCTCTGGACTTCACCAAGCAGTTCCTGCATTTATATACTTGGCTACAAGCAAATGGCTTCAAGAGTTGTGTGAAAAGTAATGGCAGGGCTGCACATCCTCAAACTGTGCTCTTTGGGTATTCCTTAACATCTCAGCAGGAGCTTCTGCCATTTCTGTATTTTTGTCTAAAACATGGTTTGTTGTCTATTTACCCATTTACTGGTAAACTCGTGAATACAAAACTCAGGCACTTTTTTGTTCATTAAAAGAAAATGAAAATATAAGCTTGGCCACAAATATAGTAGAATTAACCCTAAAGATATTATATTAATGTTTCATTGTTTTTACATTTCCTGCTGTTTCTAAGAAGAAAGTAGGCATAAAAATATTCATAATAATCCTCCGTAGTGGCTCTTAGGGGTCTTTTCATAATACCAGATATTTAGAGCTTAACTTTCTCTTTTTGAGTAATTTTTTCCTATAAAGACAATTTTAGAAAAGGTGAGGAGTTGAGCAGTGAGCACAGACAGGAGACAGATACTGAGGACAACTGAGTGCAGGGACTTGCCAAGTTTCCTGCTTCCCCACTGGGAAGAACTGCACTTTCCAAGTCTCAGGCTTCTAGAGGGGAATTTTCTGGCTCTTTGAAGCAAGTATAATGATGAAATAGTGCCTTTTCCCCCGTTTCTCCTTCATCAAAACTGCAAATGAAACCAGCCTGTGCCTTTCTCTGAAGCTGTTAAGACTGTATTAAAAAGGCAGAAACTCACAGAATTTATAGGAAACCTGTGCAAAATAAATGCCAGTGACTGCAAAGCAGATACCCAAACAAGAAAACAAAACTTGTCTAACGGCATTCTACAGCTCTGAACATCTTTTGCCTAAAATGAAGGGTTTTAAGAACCCCAAACCTGGAAATTATACTGTATGATATTGTGTCATATGTTGTCTACTTTACTTATATCTTCAGATACACCTGAATCATTATGAAATTCATTCTTCTCCAAAACCTCATTTTTTTTTGCAGTCATTTTGTATCTCCTGTCAGATATATAGATTTCTTAAGTTGATAACATGGTGGAAGTTATCCTGTTCTTTTGCGTTTCACTGAATTCCATTAATAACAAATGACAAGCACTGCTCATATTGGTTCTATTCAAGAGAAAAAAAATTAAAGAAAACCTGGTGAAAAATTGTGCATCATATCAAATGTTTGAGAATCCCTGAAGATTGAAATATGAAGAGTTGCAGTGAAATGTGTCAACTAAGTGAAGGATAATGGAAAATGAGCCATTCCTTTGAGTGTATTATGGCAAGGACCTTGGGGAGCACTTTAGAGCAAAACATAACCAATGGTCTAATCCATTTCAATGGTCTGATTTTCTCTGTGGAATTTTTTATGCATATTGCTCTCAATATCCATTGATATTTGTGTGTTTATTTTATACATGCACTAATTGGTCACATTTATAACAACGAGTCTGAATTCTATATTTGAACTTATATATATATACACAGCAGGAAGTGAGTCTGAGTTCCCGCTCTGATTTTTGCGCATTGAGCTGAGCTGATGAAAGCAGTGTCTTTGAGAAAATCTATTAGGAGACAGGTAGACCTGTTAGTTTTACCTTTTTTATGTGGAACTTCAGTCCTGTGAAGTCTCAGCACAGGAGCACCTCAAGTATTAGTTGTTCATACACTCAAAGAATGGCTCATTTTCCATTATTCTTCACTTAGCTGACACATTTCACTGCAACTCTTCATATTTCAATCTTCAGGGATTCTCAAACATTTGATATGATGCACAATTTTTCACCAGGTTTTCTTTAATTTTTTTTCTCTTGAATAGAACCAATATGAGCAGTGCTTGTCATTTGTTATTAATGGAATTCAGTGAAACGCAAAAGAACAGGATAACTTCCACCATGTTATCAACTTAAGAAATCTGTATTTAACTATCTGTATTTAACTGGAACAATACTGTTGCAAGGAGCTTCAGCACTCTACAGAGTGTAAACTAAAATGAAGAAAAATGATGAGTTTCTGATATCAAGAACTTATTTTACTGACATGTTGTGACAAGACTGGGAGGAGAGGAAAGACTTGGTGAGGCAGTGTGGTAAGTAAGAAAGGAGCTGAGCCTTTTAGGTGCAATCTGAAAAGGCAGAAAACTGCCATGCTAGAGAGTTTGTGCTGAGGATCACAGGCAGGAGAAATCACCTTATGTATATAAACAAAAATAGGGACAAAAAAATTTGCATTCTCTGGCACAGTTTAAGGAAGAAAGAGAAAGCTACAATGCACTCTGTAGCAGATACAGATCACAAGGGACATGTGACAGCTTGCGGTTTGTGAGCTGTTCTCACGTGGGCTTTATTCTCACAGATGCTCACCAGCAGAAGGATGAAAAGGTAGTATCCCTGAAGCAATCTTTGTTATGTCTCATCTCACAAATCATTGCAAAACAAAATTGAATGAATGGGAAAAGCCAGTAGATTATTTCAGTACAAACGCATGAAAAGCTTTCTCAGAAAGGAATCATATAATAAATCAAACTGTTAGTAGTCACTAGAATTTGGAAACTGGAGGTAAATTAGCAGGGAAGCCCAGATAAGCTCAAAAATATTAAATAATTGTTCAGAAAAATTGCACTGGCTGTTGATGAGCTTTATTAATTGCATTCAATGGGGATGTTAAAAATAGAAGTGAGAAAAGGACTAAGAGTGATGTCAGCAAGTATTTAGATCTAAACACACAGCACAAAAAAATAAAAACCAAATTAAAAGCAATGTTGGCGTAATTGCTGGATAATTGAACAGATGTTCTTGCTAGTAAAAGCAGCAGACATTTTCAGTGTTAAGAAAACTGAAACACAGGGAAAAGATCTGCAGTGAGTCCTGATGTTATTAAACAGACACATAGAAATGACGTCTTGAAATTTGCTGATAAGGTGGGTAGATCATATTTGAGTCCAATTGCATGATTTACTAGAAGCACAACTAATAAGTTGTCCTTACTTCTAATTTTTCTCTTTCATGTAGCTTGAAAAATCT
>VYZQ01051215.1:0-13593 GCA_013400655.1 Mystacornis crossleyi
CCACCAAATCTTTTAAATGTATTAACTAATTCATTTTTCAAAGTATTATCACCTTTTTAATGTCATCTATTTTTTTTTAATCTAAGTCAGAGGAATTGGAAGTAATTCCTTAGGTTTCCAGCTGTATTTGAAAAAAAATTACGGATATTACTTTATTAATAAAATAGTTTGTAATATATAGAAAAATACATTAAAGTAGATTTCTGAATTAAAACTGCAGGAAATATGACTTCTGAAATGTTTCAGTCATATTTCTAGGAACTATGGTATTTTTACATAGACTCTAGTGAAGCATTTTATTGCCTTCTTGTTTATAACTGCCATTGCTCTCTCTAGATATATTTAATATATATCCAGTGAAGCCACAAACTTTCCTTCTACAACAGTTTAAACACATCTGGAACATTTTACTTTCTTATAATTTATGTTAATAGATGTAGAGTGTATATACAATCTTCTCAGACATCATTGCTTTTTCCAAAGGGGAATTTTTTTACTTTCAGTCAGGGAATATAATTATAAGAACAAAATAACTCAAAGTATAGGCAATTCTATATATCATTTTATTTTCTGTTATATTAGGTTGATTATATAAAGCTTTCATTTAGAGCGATGGGATGATGAAATTACAGAGAAGTGATTGGCTTTTGTTTTTTCAAATGGTTCAAGTTAAGGGCTGCAAAAATGAATGTTTTTGGTAAAGTTCTTTGAGTACATAATATTTTTCATAGAATTCTGACAAATTAATTTCATAGAAAAGCCACAAGTCTCTTATCCAGGTAAAATGGAAGTTCTGTTTTTGCCGTTATAGGCATCAGGCTTCAGTAATCTGCTCCTCTTGTGGAATGAACACTTTCTACTTAAAGCTATCATGCACCTACTGTTTATTTACGCTGCATTAAACTGACAGCACGGCAATCAGAGGAAAAAATATTACTTACTTTCCTGAAGTAAACACCAGTTTATAGGTTAGTGCCTGTATTTATATTCCTGTCGCCACTAAATAATGGCTGTCTCCATTTTAATATCTACCTGTGGTGTTACCCAGGGCAGCTGGCTCTTCCTTGTTTATAACAAGGGAAAAAGGAAGGGGGGTGAGGAAGAGAAGAAAGTTCTGTTATCATTCCACTCTAAGAGGAACTTAATAAAAAAGTGATTCCGTATTCCTTTCTGTGGCATGCCGAAGCCAGTTTTAAAGACATAGTATTCAGTTTAACTTGGTGTAATTGAATTGCATCTCAAACAGGGAAAACAGAATTCCTTAACAGTATTTGTCTATCCAAGACACTGAAATTGTATATTCAGGCAATGGCAGATTAAGGGCAGAAGCATTTTATTAATAACTGAAAGCACATATGTGTGTGTGATGAAAAATGTTCTGCAAATCTGTCACTATGCAATCAAGTGCATTTTTTAAACTTTAGTTGTCACAAAGTTGCTACTGATTCTAAAAAAAAAAAAAAAGAAAGAAGTAAAACAGTTTGACGGTTAAAGAGTAACTTACAGTTCTTACTGCCTGTTATACAGAAATTTTGCAACTTTATAAAGTCCATGTCAGAAAGCCCTGTTGATGTTACTTTTAATCTTGGACTAAAGAGTAGCCAGCGTTCGAACTGAAGAGAACAGCAGTCAGAATAACCCACAGTTTGCAAAAAGCTTCTCTAAATTCTCTGTTGAAGGATTCCATTAATAACCTTTACCTGAGAGGTTCATTTCTTCCTCAGACTCTGAAAGTATTATACTTAACACTAAGTTGGCTTAGTTGGTCAGTTCCCTTGGCAGTGGTATCATGAACTCTCAACAGCCCTGACCACAGCTTGTAACTGTTACTTCCAAGAGGATATATTCTGATGTTCCCTTCAAAAATGCCGGTATTTTCGAACATTTGCCATCCTGTGGCATCTGAGTTTACCACAGGTATCACCAACACTTCGTTACTTAATGGGTATCCGTTCTATTGCTTTGCAAATGTCAACTTTCTAATGGTCTCTGCACAGCATTGCTCTCAGTGGGTGTAAGTCTTGATAGAGATTAATTTTAAGGAGACTCGCCAGCACTGATCTTGCACATGTTCTGATCTGATCCTTGTCCCCTGTACCAGTTGTAATCTACTCTTAATCGGTTTATCTGGTGCAGTGTACTAAGAAAGGCATAGTAATAGTAGAGTACAGTAGTAGAGTGTAGTAACATACCTCAGGCACCGTCTGAATTCTAAATATTTCCTTTTCAACTTGCTGAGCCTGACTTTGCTCCCATGCACACTGCTGTGTCACTGCAGAGCTTAGTTTTCACTGTTCTTGTAGAGGATCAGCATTAGGTGTTCAGACGGGCTGAGGGGCAAAGTAACACTTAGTATTTGTGCCAAGGTCCACCTTGTAGCTATTTATTTAGAACACCAACACACAGCAATTGCTTTGGAGATTGATGTCCCTGTGGGACACCGTGCATTTGTGTATGCTGGGATTAGGACTGTAAGACCTGCTTTCAGCAGAGGGTAGGCCAGCTGCTGTCTCTGAGCTGTTGAAAAGCATGGCTGGTGACACCTCTGCACAGCTGTAGGTTCACAAGAGTTAGCTCTCGCCACCTTGTGCTCCGCTGTTGTGAACTGCGGGTTAGAGAGGCAGAGGAGTCTGCTGGCCTGCAGATGGGCCTCAGTCACCCCAGCTGCACCTGGATGCAGAACATCAGGATGGGCCACTTCTCTCAGCTGCATTGGCCTTACATAACTTCCAGCCACTATCTACTCTATCTCTTTGCCGTGGCACATTATGACATGATATGACCTGAGGAGATGAGGGAGGTGCTTTAAACCTCAAGTGCATCTCGTCTTCCCAGGATCTTGCTCTGACAGGATTTATTTGGCCAGCAGCAATCATTTGTGGGTCGTTACACTTGCTGCTCACTAGACAAAGTGGTGATGCACTCAGATCCCATATACTTGGAGGACTGTCTCGTACTCTTTTCTGATGTCTGGACTCCTGGTTCTGGTTTCAGCCCTGAAAAAAATGTGTGATTTTGGGTTAATAACTGTCCATGCCATGTTTGCTATCCTTAATGCTGTAACTCTGATTTTGAAAATGCTCAGCACACAACTTCATATGAAAGAAAAGGAAGCTGCAGCACACTATGTTTTCATAGATGTGGCCTTAATATGCTCCTGGTTTATTTACCCAGCTATAAAATTAGTAATATACATGTTTCGTAGAACACTGAAGGAATAAGTAATTCTTTATATTTGTAAATCAGTCCTAAAGTGGAAAACATTTTCAGCTGAAGTCCCAAGAATTGCTGCTCTGAACTCAAACCCACATCCAAAGGTACGAGAAAGGTATTTCGTTTTCAGTAACTGCACTTAGAATATGTGTCTGGTCATAATAGACAGGTAATTAAAAACATTTTCAGTGAAAAGGGTGAAAGTTCTAAATTTCATACTCACCCTATATTCCTACTTCTATTACATTAAATAAAAGACAGAAAAGAGAGGAGGGGAAAGAGAGTGGGAGAGAGTGTGCATGCACGCAAGCTCTCAGAAGGACCAAAGGCAAAAAATGAAGTGGAGAGAAATTGCAGACTGAGTTTTAAAATGTTTATAATCAAAGATTAAATTAATATTTTTGTGGAGAGCAGTCTTAGAGAGATTTTAAATCATTAGCACTTTTCATCATAGGTGGGCTTCCTTGATAAACGTAAGGAATCTCAAGAATAATTAAAGGCATCTTAAAACTTAAAAGTGACAGTTTTAGCTTCTAAGAATTCATTGTAATGTAATAATACTGTATGCTTTTTAGTGTTACTTCTGCACTAGACATTTAATTACAGTCTTTGTGAGACATGTTATCTGTATACTAGTAACCAGTGCATAAAAAAGAATGATTTTTACCTTTACATACAAGCTCTTGCTTGCCAGCCTTCTTTTTAAGATTATAGATTAAGATCTCCAATCCGGAATGTTCATGACTTCAATGAAAACAACTTAATTTGACACAGTTTTGGGGAGGAACGGAGCATTTATTGTAATAGTACTGCTTCTCTAGTCACACTTTTTGCAATAATACTTGAACTGCTGTTTAGCAGTGGGGTTTTTGTCTGTGCAAGGGCCCAAACTCAGCGTTTCTTTGCTTGTTGAAGGGGTAGATTTTAGAATATCAAATGAAAAAGCATGTTTAATTTTTATATTAAGAAGTAAGATTTTAAAGAGCTTCTAAGAGTAGTTTGGTAGGTTTTTTACAGGTACAGTTTATTGCTGAGAGGAAATTTGGAGCATGCTTTTGCTATGTCAGACACTGACTATTATCTGAACTTACACTGGATAATATAAATTTATGGGGTTTGTAGCTTGGTCTACCCATTTCCCATTGCGAAAAAGTGAGTACATTTGCAAAAAGGTGCATAAAATTAGTTTTTCTTTTGAGGCATTTCCAGATTCCCCTATTGTGAAAAGTGCTTCTCGACATACTGAACTTCCCACAGTTTCTAGATTCCGCACTGCCGTCATTGCAGGATGGGGCACAAGGGAAACCACATCCAACTGTTTTAAAGCAGAGCTTTTCGATCGATAATATGTATCACACATCTTTCAGGTCTTGTTTCTCATTTCTTATCTAGCAGTCCTGTGCAGGAACAGTATGATATAGGTTTTGAGCCCCTAGTTTCGGTATGCTTTGTAAGAAAATCTCACAGTAAAGTCAATCAGTCAAAATCAATCTATCTCCCATTGACTGTATTTTATTGACTTTCTTTTTCTTTTTTTCTTCACCTGACTCACTGAATACCGTAATCATTTTCACCATTCCTGATGAATTTCGTTATAAGTTTCTTAAGGGAATTTTATAGCATGTTTGTATTTGAAACTTGTGATTCCACTACTTTATTTGGGCTGCAAGCCCTACAAGTAACCCACTTCGGCGTTGCCGCTTAAAATGACAATTAGGATACTCATAGGTGTAGTTATTGTTTTCTAAGCATTTTATAGATACCATGCAAGAGAATTGAACCAGTAGAATTTCTTTATATGTTTGGCAGGATGACAGATATGCCGTAAGAAGCATTATACTGTCTGATAAATTGCATTACCAAGCACTATTTCATATAGGTTCTGTCTCTTTAAAAATGCAGTCTCCTCTATTTGCCCTATTAATTGTTGATATGTTGCCATCCACGAGACAAAAATTAGAGCTGTAATTAAATAATCATGTGATGCTCCTTAGTGCCAGTGAGAGCAAACTCATTTTTCCAGGCCCTGATGGTCACTGATTATTGTATTACTACTGGCTTGCTTTATTTTTTTTTAATGGCTCTATATTGCTGGGTTACCTAACCACTGCCCTTCTTTTCAAAATTAAAGGAATTAAAGAACATTAAGTCACTTAATTGGCCAGTGGTCTATGGGGACACAAAGTAGTCATACCTTCTCTGCTTTTTGGTCACTCAATTGGTTCTACTGGGAGAACTACATCAGTGGTGTGGTTGCGTGCCATTTAATTTACACTGGTGTTTTGGCTGGGATGGATGCATATAGGGAATGCCAGGAGAATTACAAAAGGAGCAGGGTATTAAAATTCAGAAATGATTAAAATTGAAATAAAAGGATGCTGCTGCTTTGCCAGTACTCTGGCAGTCATAATGACACATAGAGATTAGTTTCCACCTTCATCTTTTCCTTCTTTCTCATTTCCTCTTGTTTATTGTTGACACATTTTCCTTATGTCTCTGCTTCTCAGCGCTTTTTTTCACTGTTATATATTCCTACTTTTTCTCTTTCCTTAAGCATGGAGAAGCTTACTTAACCTTATTATAACAATAACAGAATAGGTTATTAATATTTAATATGCACATGATTAAAATTTCTCTCTTAAACATAGGTCAGCTCTATTATTAACTGACATGTTATTTTTCATTAAAAAATTTTTATTCTGCCCTTACGGTTTCTCAAACACCCTTTACTTTGGTGGTGATTTAACACATAATGTTTAGAAAACTGTGTTAGGCTAGTGAAAAAAAAGAACTTACCAGTCATGGATAATCAATTATGCATGAATTCAGATATAACAGATGGAAACTGGTGAGTTAAAGTTTGTCTTTAGCTTCGTGATTTTTTTGTTTTGTTTTTGTGACACCTGTCTCTTATGTATAGATAAACATCTAACATAGCATACTGCTTTTCATGCGTCTTTGTGTTTTTCGCTTTTTGGGTTTGGGGTTTTTTGTTTCTTTTTGGTTCTGTTGGTGTGGCATAAACTTATTTTCCCCTGTTTATAACTTACTATTTTTAATTTGTTTGTCTGTGAGCATTTCTATATTGCCTGCTTTTTCTAGGGCTAAAGTGTCCTGTGATGAAGTGAGCATTTAATCTTCTAATAAACTACACAATGTAATTTGACCTTAAAATTGTGTCAGCACCATATTTTAAATTATAGGAGTTCATTTTTGCCTTCAGCTGCTCATGGGCTATAGTGTTGTGACATTAAAGCAACAGGGTAGACTGCGGCTGGGCATATGTATTCATATATGCATATACGCACATTCTTGTGATTGTGATACTTACATAGGCGTTCCCTCCAAAGGCATTAATTAAATTTCTTTCACTCATTTGACAATGAAGTAGATTGCTTTACTGCTTTTTATTAAAAAGTTCAGTATGGACTGAGTGCAATACTTCTTTTGGTCATGGAAAGATTTTTACGGAACTAAATCAAGCAAAAAAGACAGTAACGCTTTGTGATATGCCCACAGCAATGACCACTTGGTATTAAGTAAATGAAGAGCTGAATAAGTTTTCTTTTTCTTTTTACACAAAAATTTCTAAAATTAGAGTTTTAAGCATGGGCTTTGATGTGAGATGAGTTTATACATAGTTCATTCCTGGCAGCGTACTGAGCGATTCTTGTATCTGAAGGTGTCCCGTGTTTGAAAAATAGAGGGGTAAGTTGACTTGGACATTATTTTTCTATGACTGCAATAATTTGGAGTATTTCTTCACCTGGCCCCACCCACTTTGGAAGTGGCACATTTGCAGATGTGGTGCAGAGAGATTTTCCATCTGTATACCCATAAAGGAAAAATGAGTTGAGAGAATGCACTGCATCTTTCATGAGCATAATATTCCAAAACTTCTCATAAGCATCTTACCAACATTTGTGAAGGAAAAATGTAATACAGGAAGGAGTTTGTAGTATAACCTGCCAGAAGCAAATTACAGAGAAGAGATCTTTCACCCCAAATTTTGTCCTTAACACAGGAACTAACTTTTACACACCTGTTATGGCATTTTTTCAAGTGCTTTCATGAGTATAAACTACTATCATAAATATTAACCTAATTTTGCCCTAAAAATACTAGGTACTAGTGAGTTTCCAACTGCTGCTCTCCATCTCAGTTTGTTTCCATTGTAGTCATGTAGCAGGAAATCTAGAAATGTAGTTGCTTTAAGCAAATAAATACATCAAATACTTGAATACATTTTGTTAATTTCTCTCCTTTTTTTTTCCCCCCTAAATCAGAACAAGTATTTTTAACATTTTCAGGGTGCTTGGAGTAACATTTTGAAGTTATTTGCTTTTTGTTGTTTGCATTAAACTAAGCATACTCTGACACATATATAAATGACCTTTATCTTAGTGACACTGCATATGCTAAACCTTTTTTAAGTAGCACCTGGTAATATTAACAGGTATCTTGTTCCTTAAAAGAGCTGTGAATATTAACAGCTAATTGCTCCTGAAAAGAATTGTGAAAGACTCATTCATTTCGTCTTTGTTACTGTGGAATCATCTGAGTTTGAGACTGGAAGGAGCCCTAGAAGAAAATGCTAATTTGGCCAAAACCACCAACTTTCAGTTTGTTTTACACCAAACCCACACATTTTGCATGTATTTTATGTACAATGAATATTTGACTCCTGTCAAGTTTGGCCATAATTAGATGCAGTTTTACTTAAAAGGTTTTGAACCTTAGAAAAAGTGTAGCAGAACCTGGGCAGAGTTCTGAGTTAATAATGAAACTGGAAACAGGACATTTCATGTGGTTTTGTGTTTCATAATGAAAGTTTGACATAGTTCAACTCATCAATCAGTTCTAACCATTTCCTTCGACTTACGACTCTTCCATGTTTGCAGTTTGTGTCAGTAGATTTTTATTTGTACTATCAGCTCAGTGACAGAGATGATTCTTCTGTTGATGAAGAATTCCTATGTAAGAATTCACTGCGGTTTGAGCTCGACAGCAGCAACATCTAAGCTCTAGATAATAATACTTGAATAATCCTCTGTAGGGCTAAGTGCAATGGTTCAGATGTTTTCTACTGTAATGCACAGCTTTGCTTGGGCTGTGTGAAATTCATCCTTACCTGAATTGTTAGACCAAATTTCGGTATTCCTAGAAGCACACTAACTGGGATAGAAGCGCAGTAGTTGGAAGTGAGGGAAAATGAGTCACAAAATGGAAAAAAGCAGAACCAGTCAAAAAATTGCAAACAACATTGCAAAACACTTTGGAGATAACTTGGTGTAACTTTCCTTTTAAGAAGTAAAAATAACAGGAACTATGGCTTTATATGTCCAGGGATCATGATTAACATACTGTTAAATTAATAGAGCTTCTATTCAGACACATCCCTAAAATAACCACTTATCAACTGACTCTTTTAGGTAAGAATTATATGCCCATCTCATGCCTAGGAGTTATCTAGTGCTGTGATGATGAGGGCTTTAACAGGAACCACTCTTTTTTCATCTCTCAGTGTCCCACATTAAACATCTTCACATGAAAGACCTAAAAATTATACCTCTGGGGAGAAAGCTGTGAGATTAGTGACCTGCTGAACATACATTTATGACATGGGAAACTTGGCTGATCCTAAGATGCCAACTTTCCTCCTTTCTTCCAGCTGCCTAATTGCATTAAATATCATATAAAGCTCTATTGCATTTTTTTTTATTTGTTCTTTTTTGTGGAAGTAGTTGGCTGTAGTTGCCACATGGAAATTATGAGCATGACTCATCAAGGTCCTGGTCTAGTGTTAAGGATGGAAAAGAATATGGTCTTCAAAATGCTTTTTTAAAAGTTGAAGCTTTTTATTTGAAGTAGTTCTGAAATCCACAGTCATCAAACATACTGGCTTATATTAAATAACATATAGATAGTGTTTGTGGGAGTTGATGTCCTACTATAGATAGCAAAAAGTGAACTCAGTTCGTCCACATAGCAGGCAAGAGACTGCACAACTACAGAGTAAGATTTATGGGATTAACCATTAATATTGATTGCTGTGATCTTTTATGGGAAAGTGGGCACTTCTCTATTGCAACTTTAAGCAGCTAAGATTTCTTGTGGCAACTGGGGGTGAAAGACTCACTATTCTCATTAGTGCTCTTGTTCACCCTTCACTACATCATGCCAAGCAGATCGGTTGGATTTTACTCCATAATTTTCTTCCAGCATTTTGCCTCTCCATGACTCACCAAGGGGTGAACTGTTGGGGCCACATCTGCAAAGTATGTATTGACTTCAGTTGCACAAGCATCTTAGTCAAAATAGACATACAACTATGAAATGACTTGCACAAAATGGTGCAGTAGTTCAACTAAAAGTAACGTGTAGTATCCAAAACCATATTTTGCATCTTCTTATTCAACTCTATTTTAAAAAAAGATTCCATGATTGAAGTACGTTGCAGATAATGTTTGCAGGAGTAAACGAGCCTCATCACAGAGGCAATCAATAGGGAGATGTCTGTTTGTATATGATTTTACATATCTGCAAGCTAGCTGAGACATCCAACTACAAAATGCTGCACCATGGGACACTGTGTAGATATCTGATACTTCCCAGGGGGCTTGGGGTCTGTAAACTAATGAATGCACTACATGTAGCCATATATGTAGGTTTTTCACCTCTGACGAATATGGTAAGGATAATTTAGTTCACTTAATAACCAATTAAGTGCAGTTCAATACAGCTGACTATCGTAAGTTAAATATTCATTTTACGTAACTGTTTCAGGACATGGTGTGTGAGAGAACACAAACGAGCAGAAATTGCTCATGCAAAATGTGAGAGGGGACGACAGCTTGTGTGCGATGCCTTTCAGTGCTATGAATTTCATTTCATAGCACTTTTGCTTTTTGACAGGCATCCTATCCAGGCTGGGGCAGGTTGCAGTCAAAAAAAAAATCTAGGTTGGTATGTAACTTTTGAGTTCAGCGTGGGGGATGTTGCAGAATGCTGTGATTCACATTGGTGTGCATTGGATTCTTGGGTCGTATGTAAATTGAGATTGCCGCAGTCAGGTTGGTTGAAGCATTTGAGCGGTGTCAGGCAACTATTGTTGCTCAGGGCAAATCGAAGGGGAAGTTAGTTGAGGAGACTGAAAAACAACTTCAGTCAGAGGTGCAAAATTTGTAGGGCTGCGGGACTGCGTTAGCACAACAGCGGTGACTGTGCTGAGGTTTGAGCACGTGAGAAAGGACTGTAGGGTGCATCCTTCCCCTTCACCCACACTTCTGTCGAACCCACGTGGCAAGTAGGGACAAGCCCTCCGGGGAGCCACAACTGGCCACAGATGTTTACCTTCAGAAAGCCACGGAATGGTACTGTCATTGCCTTGCTGTCCAGCAGTTACCATTACCCACAGATGTGCACCCATTACACCTCGCAGTGGGGCAAATGCATTCAAATCCCCACCAAAGGGAGTTTCCCAGCAGTCCCACTGCTGCTGCACAGCTCTGCATCACCTCCAGCACGGGCTGGTGCTTATGGGTTACCCAAAGGGCTGCAGCATTGTCAGCAGCACATATGTGTAAAAGCCAATCAGCCTGATCTCCCCAAAGAAATCTGATGAAAGAGAATACACAGACATGCTGGTTTTGCTCTGCTGCCAGGTCATTTCTGTTTGCGTTGCACAAGAGCCAAGCCTCAAGATTTGGGCCCGTATTTCCTAATTTATTTTGAACAAGAAAATATTGGAATAGAGACCTTAGGAGGCACTGAGGCAGCATGCCACACTAGAGAATTTGTTTTGTTTTGCAGCTACTGAGACTGCTGCTCAAGAGTTAACTCACCATGGGGTTGAAAATATGCAGCCCAACTTTTAAAATATTTGTCTTATTTCAACATAAACTAGTGCAAAATGCATTTATATATCATAAAAGCAGTGCAACAACTTTATTAAGGATTAATAACCTTTTTTAAGCATATATTTGCCTGCTGTATGTTGACTAGAAGCTATGAAAAATGTGATGTTACTATTGCCGCATGTTTAAATGATTGCCTGCATATGTATCCATGACAATATCTATTCATCTTCTGTTCTTTATATATGTTTTTATTATAAATATCTTTATTCTAGCTGAACATTTTAATATCAAAGTTGACACAGTGAAGTGCAAATTGGAATAGGTCAAATGAAAATCAGATATCTGTATCCTGAATTATTTCCAAGTAGTTCGGTATTGATAAGAGATATCTGATTGTTGTCTATCTGTCAAGACGTAGCAGCCTTCAGTAATTCGTGCTTTCTAGTCAAAGCAAGGGTTCCACACTCAGCTTTCCAAGTCTGTAGTAAATACTTCACCAGGCATAAGTGGTGTATGGGAATTAGATTAATCCATGTGGTGGGGAGTTTATAAGGTTTAGTGCATATATGCAATTTCAAGAAGAGTTCTTTTCCATAATCATTTCTCTCAACATAGGAAGCATATGCATGATTATATAATTAACAGAATATTTGTTTGTCAGTGTTTGGTTAGTGTGCGTAATAATATCATTATTAGGCCTTCTGTGCTCCTGTATTATCAGATTGTTATCTCCCTGCTCCTTTAATTCACCATCTCTGCTTTTTTGATTAATCACTTTGTTTTAATCCAAGCGTTTTTGGGTTTGTTTGTTTTTTTACCATGAACAGAATGATTTGTGAACACCAAATCAAAAGTTATTTTAGAAGATTTTAATCTTTTGTTGTTGTTATTTGTTTTTGTTATTGTCATATCTGGTAATCATTTTTATAAGGTGGTATTTTAGTCCCAAATCTTGTTCCCAATCATATTTGCTCTATTCTAATCAGCTTTGCATCTCTTAAATTATCTTCTTTTTCCTCCATCATGCTGCAGGCAGCCTACTGCCGGCTGAAACTCTCACATCCTTCATGATTTTCTTCTTTAGTGGTCAGTCTTGCTTACTGCTGAAGTTTAAGTTTACTTTATCAGGCTTTTCTGAAAAGGTTGAAAAAATAATATATTGATATTTTCCATTTTGCCCAGAAAGTTTGAATTGAACTAGTTAACAGTTTTTCTCCAAGTATTCAAATGTATTGGGAAATACATATATATATATTTTTAAGAGGGACTGATTGATACTTTTATCTTGTACAAAAAAGATTTGTTTCTAAACAAACAACCCGCTTAGACAGTTACCCCTTGATCATATGTTATGGAAGATGTCATTTACATTTTCCCTTGTTTTTCTTTGTGAAACATGTTTCTTTGGTTTGGGGTTTTGGTTTTTATTTTTGCTTTTCAGCAGTCTCGGTAATGATCTTAGTAACCCTTTTCAAGACACACAACATAGGTACAACTTTTCATGTTTCATACATATGCCACCTCCACTTGCTCTGCTTTGAATAATAGTATTATGTAACAGTGTATTCATTTTCCAGCCTTGCATTTCTTTGCTTCTGAGATTATAATCTATTTTATGCACTGCAGAATATGATAAATATTTCATGCATTTCACCCTATTACCATTTTCTTTTTCCTGCACGCCCTACATGCTGTTTATGCTTATTTTAGTAAACATCAATGAGATTCCGTACCTAGTCTTGATGTATTCTTCTTTCAATAATAAGTAATATATGTGTAGCGCAAAATTTTCTCTTTATAGATTTAAAGATTTGCCTTTTCTATGTTCAGAGGCTATGCTCTTTTGTGTATTACAGAACTGGTATTAGCCTTCTCACTCACCTGCTTTTGCTGCTGCCTCATGTTTGTATTGTTTTTGTTGTTGTTTTCTTGTAGGTTGTTTTAAAAGTTACTGCCCTAAACATTTTGGTTATATACCTGTCTGTGCAGCAGTTCATGTTTTCTTTGGTCGATGATGCAACTTTCTCTTTAGACATAGTCTACTCAAACACTATGCATTTTATCAATAAAGAACTTTAATTTTTCTCTTATCTCGCAGCTTGTACAAACTTGTTGCTTTCAAGTTTGGCTAGTTGGGTTACTTTTTTTCCAAGTGCATGATGGGAAAAGGCCATGTCTGTCTCGCAGTTACTTATTTTGTCAATACTTTAGCACCTTTTAGCTTTCACCTTTCAGGGGTNCCCGGCCCGGCCCGGCCCGGCGCCCCCTCCCCGCTTCCCGCTGCGGTTCCCCTCTGCCACCGCACTTCTGCCGACCCCCCTTCCCCGGCCTCCCCTCCCCCAGCCTCTCTCCTTCACCACCACCTCCTCCTCCTCCTCCTCCTCATCCTCCTCCTCCTCTGCCTCTTTCTCTCTCTCTCCCAGGACGCGTCGGATGATCCGGGGCCGCCGGGGAAGGGCTCCGGGCAGCAGCAGGGAGGCTGCGTCCTCCTCCCGTCTCTGGCTGTGGAAAAAAAAAAAAA
>VYZQ01051216.1:0-12875 GCA_013400655.1 Mystacornis crossleyi
CCCTGCCCTCTCTCACTGTGAAGCCCAACCCCAAACATCTTTGTTGCACGGAGCCTTTCAGCACCTGGGAAATTATGGAAATACGGCTATTCCCATTTCAGGAGGCAGAGTTATTGTTTGCTTTGTTTCTGAGAGGCACAACCGATTCTTTTGGCCAGTTTTGGCAACTGCTGGTTACCAGCAGATTTTGACCTCCAGGAGATCCGATCCATTCTCCTCCAGGAGATCTAAAATCCATTCTGGGCACCAAATCTTTGCCATGTGCCACAAATGAGAAAGAGTTCTGCAGCATCTTGGCTCTCCTGCATGCGAATGTCATGGATTTGCACATTCCCAACCAGGATGGTTCCTACTGGAGATATCACACCTACTGCCTGACAGAGAGAAGGTTAAATGTGCAGCTGACGGGTTTTGTGCCCCAGGCCTAAGAGCAACTCAGCTGTAAGCACAGATCTGGACAGGGCAAACTACATCTAGAACAGAAGGATAAAATCCTGATTTTTCAAGTTTCCCCACAGACACAGAGATGGAATTCTGTCATTTTCATTGATTTCACCTCAAATCTGCGCCTCTTAACTTCACCACCAGCTGGGACCAGGCTCAACCCCTCCTGTTTTAATCCATGTTTGCAAATACTGCAAAAAAATTTAACCATTGCCCTACCAAGAAAATCATTTTTGGTGTTGTGAAAGAGAAATAAACCTAATTTTGTGCAGGTGAAAGGCATTTGCACACTGAGGTTTGCTGGCCCAAACCACCTGGTGTATCCAGACTGGGTGAGCCTGGGTGGGACACCTGAGGCTGGGAAGATGTTTGGCTCCAACCTCCCAACTAAGACGTTTTCCACCCCCACTTTTCCTTACGGATCACGTCTGTCTTGCACATCTCCTTCTCGCCACACTCCTTCTTCGTCAGGCACTTGGAGTTGCTGAGCTGGGATGTGCAGCTGTAGCACTGTAAAGATGAACCTGCAAGAGACCAGGAGAGGTTAGGAGAGAAATCAGGGAATTGTGGAATGGTCTGGGTTGGAAGGGACTTTAAAATCACCCAGTTCCACCCCTCTGCTGTGGGAAGGGAAAACTTCCAGTTGACCAGGTTTCTCCAGGCCCCATCCTACCTGGCCTTGGACACTTCCAGGGATGGGGCAGCTGCAGCTTCCCTGGGCAGCCTGATCCATTTTTTTACCACTCTCATTTTTAAAAATGTCTTAATTATAGTTAACCTAAATCCACCCATTTCTAGTTTTTAATAATTACCCTTCATCCTATCCCAACAGAACCTCCTAAAAATTTAACCCCAACTCTCCTGGAGCCTCTTTAGGTGCTGGAAGGGGCTCTGAGGTTTTCCCAGGGTTTTCTCTTCTCCAGGGTGAACACCCCTAGCTCTCCCAGCCTGGATCCAGCGGAGAGAGGGTCCAGCCCTTGGAGCATGGAGACCTCCATGGAGACCTTCATGGTCTCCTCTGGACTTGCTCCAGCAGCTCCATGTCCTTCTGATGTTGGACCCCAGAAGTGGACCCAGCCCTGCAGAAGGAGGAACAATTCTACACCTCTCGTGTATCTTCAGTCTGTCTGAAGCTCTCCAGAGAACTCAACTGAGTGCTTGCACTGGGAAGCAGGACCATCCCTGGGGATCCTCAAAGGAAGATATCTCCTCTGCTTTGGGATAAAAAAATTGTTTTTTCCATTTTTTATGGATAATAATACACCTGCTAGAGGTGGGAATCAGGTTTGGCAGGTGCTGAAGATATTTTGGATGTAGTCAGTGCAGTGAGGGAGCAAAAAGAGAGCAGATGCAGCTGGGCTTGAAGAGAATCAGGAATGGTTTGGGTTGGATGGGGTTTAAAGATCGTCTCATCAGGGACACATCCCTCTAGACCAGGCTCCTCCAAGCCCCATCCAACCTGAGGGATGGAGCAGGAATTTGCAAAGTCTCGCCCGGTTGTCTCAGTTCTCAACTCGTGACTCTCACTCTCCACCTCCCCCTCTTAGAAAGCAAAGTTCAAACATGACTTTGACAAACATGACCACCCTCTTCCCACCCCCTCATGGAAATGCCTCTCCATAGGGGCTGGAAATCTGTGCTGGCAACGCCTGCTGGGCTGTTCCGTGCATCCAGCAAAGGCAGGATAAACCTGGCAGCTCCCAAGCGTCCAGCCCTGGGGAAAAATTGGCCCCAGGGTAGTGAGACTGTGGTGTAATCATCTGTTCCTGTCACCTCTTGTGCCCCAAGGTGTCACTGGAGCCTTGCAAGTGTCAGTGAATATTAATATTATATATATATTTTTTTCTTTAACCCCATGACCACCAAACTTGCATCACAAATCCCCCAACTCAATATCCTAAAATACTCTTTTAGGACACTGAAAACCTGTTTGGATCACTATTTAGAAGCTGGTGATTGAAGGAATTAATTTGAGGCACTTGGTCTCCCTGTGTCCAAGCCTCTCTGGTGTAAATGACGGATGCAGTCACAGAGGTGAGGAGCCAACCCCCAATTTGTCTGAGTGCTGCACTCTGTTCTCACACTGATCTGACTTATAATGCCATAAAAGTCAAATTTTGAGGGCTCTGATGGAAGCTGGCCGAGAGAAAGGTCTGAGGAGCATGCAAGACCTTTCACAGTTTATTCCTTAAGCATCCTCTGCTGATTGAGAAATCGCTCAAATTTGATTCTTGCCTTTTCTGGTAATAGGGAAAAGCTGCTTTAAACCCATTTTTTTTTTTCCTCAGTGAAGCTATAAAAACCTGACACAGTCCAAAGTCCATCCATCCAGTCTATAAAAAAATACACTGTGGCATTGTTATCTTTACTGTCCCACCGACATTCTGGAAACCTGGGTGGTGTCAGGGTCCGCTTTTGAAAGGAGAAGTCAGGAAAAAATGTTGGAGGAAAACTTTGCAGAAATGTTGCAATTTCGATAGCCTGGGAAGAAGGAAAATAATCCTCCCACCCCACTTAACCCCTCCCCTCCTCCTTTAACTGTATGGTCTGGCTTAAAAAACATGGATTTTGATTATTTCAGGATTCAGGGTTTCTCTTTCCCGGAAGCTACGAGGATCCCACCATCCCCAGCGTGGCACTGTGCATTTTTCCCACTCAACACGCAACCAAAGGGAAATATCCTGGGATGACAACACGCCAGCATCTCTTCCCTCCCTGCCAAACCCCGTCACAATCCCTTCTTCCAGACTGGAGACCTTCAGGAAAGGCTGCGGGGCAGATCCTTTTTGGGGTCTTACCTGAGTCCAGGCACAGGAGCACTCCCAGCAGGAGCACAAGGAAAGCCTTCATCTTGGAATAACCTCTCTGGGGCTGCCTCTGGGTTGTTTCCTCCTGGGGCAGGTTATATATCCTGGGAGGCCGGGCGTGCCCACAAGGTCATCCCTGAGAAGGCACCTGAGGGAGCTGCTGGCCGGACCGAGGGAGGGGTTGCTTTGTGTGTTGGGATATTTGTGTTTGGGGCCTCTCCCGTTTCCCTGCCACTCTCCGGGCTCCCCTCCACCGCTGCCACCCCCGCCTTCCCTCCTACCCTTGGGCAAAGTGCTCACAGGAGTGGAAAGAGCCCCAAATTCTTCCGAACAAGGCCGGCCTTGTGCATTTCTTCGGAGCCACCGAGGGTGCAGTGGCACCCTGTGAACGAGGCTCTCCACCCCCGGTACCACCCTGAGTGGAGCCATTGTGTTTAAATCGAGGACAAAATGTTCTTTGAATCAACAGCCCCGGGTATTTATCTGCCTGTGTGAGTGATACTCGTGATAACAAGGTATGTGGTAGGGAGGTATGCAGGCAAATTAAAAGTGCATTGGCCTTCCCAGGTTTGTACTGAGGAGTTCATTCGCCCTCATTTGCATTTATTTTCTGTTGCAAAGCAAGGGCCAACTCTGATTTTTGGTGTTTGAAACCCCAGGGACTTCGTGATGGGTTTGTTTTGAGATGTTCCATTTGCGACGTGGTTCTCTGTGTGTGCCGGCCCCTCTTGGCTGGCAGAGGCTGGGCACAAGTTTGGACACTTGACTCTCAGTAGACTCAATGTCAACAGCCCAGGCTTGTCCAAAAAATGCCACTTCTCCGTCACAGACAGGGTGAGTTCAGCCACATTCCAGTCTCAAGTGCGAATGTTTGCTCTCGTGGGTTGAGCAGAGTCCTCTCCCATTCCTTGCATCCTGTGACCACTTCTCGGGACGTGCCAGGGCGAAACAAAACAGGGCTTTTCTGCTGAATTCGATGTTTAATTTATTTATTTTTTTCTGGGATCTCAGTGCTGTGCATTTCTTTCCTTCAGGGATGTATTCCCATGCAGGAGTTTTTCCAAACTGAAAGGAAGGTGTGCAGGTGGATCATTGATCAGTGGCTGTGGGATGAGAGGTAGAGAATAAAAGTCCAGCCCTGATTTACACCAGTGGAAAATCTGTTGCAGGAAATTATTTGACAAATCCTGGTTCCTCCATGGGGATCTTAACCACTTCCACTTGGACTCTTCTGTGTAAAAAAATCCCTAAAAATCATCCCGACACCTTCTTTCTGTGTCTATTGGCTTCTGCCTCATCATATCTTTACAGACCGGGTCATTTATAGCCAACTTTTATTGATAAAAAGCCCCAATATTTTTTTCAGGCTGTGGAGTTCCTCATTCAGAGCTATTTAAGGTTATTTTTATTTTTTAATCCCATAGGATTGTCCCTGCAGGGTTTGGCTTTTTGTGGTAAGGAAGAACAGGGCCAAGGGGGAAAAAACCCCTCCCTATCAAATCCACCAAGGCCTGGAATTAAATATTTCTTCAAAAAATCATTGATGAGGAAGAAAAACTCTTTCCATCTTTCTCGGTACCATTATTTTTATTCTTTTTCTGACATCAGCCAGAAAAACCCAAAACTTGTGGTGGTGTGGGAGAACCCAACAGCTGGGAGCTTCTCCATCCCCTGGTCCTGCTTGCCTGAGGCTGTGTGAGATCCCAGGAATTCCTCTAACCTTACATAAATTGTCAATTCTTGCTGTTTTTTGGGAAACTGAAGTGCAATTCCTGCCCGACTCCTGAAGATGGCAAACACGTCCCGTTGTAATTCCGTGTGCATTAACACACAGTTATCCATAGGGTGGGGTGTGCGTGGTGTTGTTTTCTTCTCCTGAGGTTATAAAATTCCCAATCCATCTGCCTTCGTGGAAAAGAGCACCAATTCCCTCTGGGAATCTCAGGATGTCTGAAAATCCCTTGGAGTTTGGTTTTTTTAATACGATTTTTGCTGTCACTGCAGATTCCTGATAGAGACAGTTCTGGAGCTCTCCATTCGGGAAAAGGGGAAACAGGAGTTGACTATTTGCTCTGTCCTGGATCTCCTGCCTGGTGTTGGGTTGGGAAAATGGTGGTGAATCACGGAACAGACCGTGGTGTCATGGATCACATCGAGGAGCAGCCATGAGCTGGGAATTTGAGGAAAAAAAAGGGCAATAGGTGAACTGATGCCTGGAAAATCTGGACAAAGACTGAGCATCAAAAGGAAGTTTCTCCAGTTTCCTGGTCATCTGTAGGGAAGCCTGTAGGATGACAGGATCACAGGATCATGGAATGTTTGGGTTAGAGGGGTCTTCTGGATCATCTTGTTCCAATCCCTTGCCATAGGGTCCAAGCCCTGTCCAGCCTGGCCTGGAACACTTCCAGGGATGGGGCAGCCGCAGCTTCTCTGGGAAAGCTGTGCCAGGCTCTCCCCACCCTCACAGTGAAAGATTTCTTCCCAATATCCCATCTAAACCTCCCCTTTTTCATCTTAAATTCATCAGCAGAAGAGAAACAAAAAAACCCCAAACAAGCAGAAGCCACCAAAGAGGAAATTAAGCCAAAATTCCACACACTCATTCCAGCTTCTGGATCATCTGTAGCCCTTGGTACAGCTGGATCACCAGAAGATTCTATGGATTCTCCAGACTGTGAGCTCAGGTGTGTAACACCTTCTTGGATGCCTTAATTCCAGCCGGGATTAAGGGCAGGAACAAGAGGAGCTGCTGCCCAAGGCTGCCTGGCCCTGAGGGGAGGCCACTGAGTTGTTTTCTCAGCATGGCTGTGCCTGTAATTCCTTTCCAGGATCTTCTGAAGCCCCTGTGTGGGGTTAAAATGTGATCCAGAGGGAATTTCATTGGTTCTTCCTCTCCTGGACGGTGTTTAGCAGAGAGCTGTTGCTGCCTGAAGTGCTGTCTGCAAGTCCACTCAGACTGTGGGAATGTGGGGTGTTAAGGAAGGGAATGGAGTGACCAATTTCAGGCATCCAAGCGGGAACTTCTAACGGCTGTTCTTGGGAACAAAGCCTCAGGAACAGTCAGCTGTCCCAAATCAGAATGGGTAGGGAATAAAGGAGGTTGAGTCACCAGGTGGGAGGGAGGCAAATGCCATTACAGACTCTTCTGCAAGGAGGGAAGCACGGATCCCAGGTGAGGAGTGCGATTGGATGGGCAGGATAACAGATGGATTGATAAGGGGAGAGAAAGATTTCAAGAGGAGGAGATACAAAGATGTTTCCAGAGATGAATGGATGGATGGTTGGATGGTTGGATGGTTGGATGGATGGATGGATGGATGAAAGAGTAGGTTTAGATGGGATACTGGGAAGAAATCCTTCCCTGGGAGGGTGGTGAGGCCCTGGCACAAGTTGCCCAGAGAAGCTGTGGCTGTCCCATCCCTGGAAGTGTCCAAGGCCAGGTTGGAGCAACGTGAGACATTAGAAGGTGTCCCTGCCCATGGTAGGGGGTTGGACAAGATGACCTTGAAGGGTTCCTTCCCACTCAAACCATTCCATGACTCTGTGAAAAGACACAGGATGTTCCCTGTCTCAGCCTCAAGTATTTCTCCCCCAGCTCCCAGAAGTCTTCCACTCTCCTGTGTCCTGGGATGGACATGAATGATGCTGATCCAGCAGCAGGAAAAATGATTCCGGCTGCTCCAGAGGTGCCCTTGGCTGCCAGCAGAGAGGCTCCAGCTTCCACACCTGCAGATGCTTAACGCTGTTCCATGTCGTGGTCCAGCTCCCGCTCCAAGGATTTGTATCCAGGTTTGATGTCCAAATGAGCTTCAGAGCACATGGATGCAAGGCAGGGATTCCTGCTGGCATTCCAGAGTCCAGCAGTGGACACTGGAGCTGCCGCTAAGAGCAGAGAGGATGCAGAAGGGTGTTTGGGTCTCTGTCACTGGGCTGCTCAGGCACCTTTGGCTTGAGCCCCCTTTTGTGCCTCTTTTTCCTTCTGCACCAAACTGGGCTTGGAATTCCTGCATCCCAAGGGAAGTTTTTGAGATCTGTGGGTGCCCACAGGTACAACCAGGGAACAATATAAAAGTTTACCGGGCAAGGAGCCTGTTTGACCTTGAGTATTTCTCCAAGGGTCCGGGTAGAGAGCAAAACATCCAGCGATTCCCATTTGGGATTTCCAGTTTCTGGAGCCATCCTGACCAGCCCTGGAGAAAAATTTCGCCTTCACATCCCACACATTCCTGCTGACAACCATGATATCAATGCGTGGCTGCAAATAAATCCCACCACGGTGCTGATCTTGTCTGCGGAACGAGGAGTTGATGGAGAAAATTCCAGGGGCTGCAGGGATTGGAGATTCCCATACGATGGTGCTGTTGCCACATGGCTGGAGCCCAAACCTCTCCTGGTGTGTGGGAGCAGCCCCAGATTGTTTGTTTAAAAATCTCAGCAACTTCAGAGCATCAAAAATGCATTTGACTTTTTTTCTTTTTTCTTTTTTTTTCTTTTCTCTTTTTTTTTTTTTTTTTTTTCTGGTGTTATTTTGCTAATTGCTGAGCTCTTCTGCTTGGAAAGGTCTCGGAGTGTGGGATCCCTGCCAGCTCCTGCCGGCGATGCCTGGTGCATCCCGGAGTTGTTTGCAGGGAGAAAGAAGAGCATTTTCCTGCACCCACACTTTGGAGCTGGGGTGAACGGTGGGGAGAGCGGCCTGGGCTGGGACCACAAAGAGGTTCTGCACTTGTTCTGTCCTCACAAAAACCTTTCTGACCCTTCCCCTGCCAGGAGCTGCAGCTTCCTGTGGAAAATGTGGCAAAATATTGGAAATACGGACAGGAAACATGAATTTCTTGGGATCACACAACAGATCTCAAACCAGGGCCCTCAATCGCCCTTGCTGCTTCCCAGTCTATGACCTTTTCCTTCCATCAGGAAAATTAGTTTTCCTGGCCCCACAAGAAACCACAGAATATGGATGGGGAAGAACCTGAGAGCTCCAGTCCAGCTGCTGCAGGAGAAACCACAGAAGGACAGAAGGATTTCAGGTGGAAGGGACCTTCAAGGTCATCCAGTTCCACCCCCTGCCATGGGCAGGGACATCTTCCACCAGGCCAGGTTGCCTTAAGTCCTGTCCAACCCTGGCTTTGAATCTGGAGGGTAGAAAAGGGTGGATCTGGGGCCGGACATGACCAGCAGGGACCACTGCTGCTCATGTGGCCCCAGCTGCACTCAATCCATGGCCTCTTCTGGTCCCCCCTTTCCCAGAGGATCATGGAGTCCTTCAGATTGGAGAAACCCTCTGAGATCATCAAGTCCATCCATTCTCCCAGCACTGCCAGAGCCACCATTAACCCAAGTCCCCAACTGCCACATCCACACATCCTTTAAATCCCTCCAGGGATGGGCACTCCACCCCTGCCCTGGGCAGCCTGTTCCAACCCATCCAGTGAAGAAATTTTCCCTAATATCCAGTCTAAACCTTCCCTGATAACTTGAGGCTGTTTCCTCTGGTCCTATTCCTTGGGAGAAGAGATCGATCTCTACCTCAGGAGGGCTTTGTCCTTTCTAAATTTTTCCCTGCATAACGTCATGGCATCCTTGAAGTCCTCCTGAGTTTTCTCTCCCTCATGCAAAGGTCACAAAATCTCCTTTTTTGTCCATCCTTCCCTTAGTTTGTGGTCAGTTCCCATAAGTGGTGGAGCTTTCCCAACATTTACAAGTTTTTGGGAAAAATCTTCTGCACAGAAGGAGCTCATCTCATGGACTTATACACGGGGAAAATGTTTTCTTGAGGGAACATTCTTGTCAGGGCTTTTTTGTGGCTTGGTTCCAAATTTGTTGACAAAGTGTTGGAAAATAAGATTTTGTGGACAAAGAAGTGCTCTGCAGAAATAATAAAAATTATTTGAAGTCCAGAATGGATTTTGGGATCAAATACAGGCCGGGAGAGCAAGATCCATCTAAACCAGTGAGTGTCCACTCAGGACACGCAATTAAGATGCAGGATATACAGGGTCAGTCCTTAAAGTCAGGTTTTCTTTCCCTGGCGCAGATGCCCCTCTATTTACAGAGGCAGGAATTCTGACAGCACTTGTCTTTGTCCCTCTGCTTAGAACTGTTCCACTCTGTGTTAACTAATTGCAAACTAATTGGGCTGGAGAGGTGCAGTGGCGTGAAGCAATTTGATTTTGATGAATTGGCAATTTCTTACAAAAACTATTTCATTAAAAAAGTGTTGGGGGTTTTTTTGTTTTTGGTTTTTTTTTTTCCTTTCCCTGACTGCTTTATCAAATGCTCTGATGCTTAGGACAGCAGAAGATGAGTTGCACAAACCAGGAGAGATAACGGGAATTCTGATTAATATCTGTCATTTCCTCCTGGTTTAACCGTTGAGCTGGAAAATTGATTGGAAAAATCAACCCGCAGTTGCTTGGAGTCATTAGGAATTTGCTAATATGACAGTGCAAGGAGGAATGGCTTCAAGGTCCCCCCTGATAAAGAGCGGGTTTGGATGGAATATTGGGAAGGAATTCTTCCCTATGAGGGTGGGGAGGCCCTGGCAGAGTCTGCCCAGAGAAGCTGTGGCTGCCCCATCCCTGGAAATGTCCAGGACCAGGTTGGATGGGGCTTGGAGCAACCTGGGGTAGTGGAAGATGCCCATGGCAGGGGGTTGGAACGAGATGATCTTGAAGATCCCTTCCAACCCAAACCATGCCGTGATTCCGTGATATGGCCAGGGCAAGCCTGGTCAGAAGAGCTTGGGGCATTGTCCAACTTGTCCTAAATCCAAACCTGAATTTGATTAAACAAATTGGATTGCCAGCTCCATTTTTTGGCTAAACCTTTACTGATTTACTGCTTTACAGGAGCTTGGCTTTTAAATAGACACCACCTTGCCTGTGTTTGTGTTTTGTCAGATTCTTAACAATAAATGGACACATAAAAGGAAAAGCAAAATCTTATTGTGTGATTCAAAGCTGCTCCCAGCAGTTCCACTGTTGATTTTGTCGCTGGAATGAAATCATCCCTCTCAGCTCCCCAGGCAGGAGTCAGGGATCCCTTCCCCTGCCTGACCTTTACAAATTGCACATCCTGCTGGGCCGTGACCTTTTCCGAGGTGCCACAGATCCCGAGCCCAGAGGTTTTGGAATCGATAGCACAGCCCTGCACTGAGCTGGGAATTAACAGCTGCCTCGTCAGTCTCTCCAGTGAAAAGTGGGATGGTGAAGGATGGACAGGAATACGTCTGGGATTAAACAGGCCTGAGAGGATGGAAATGGAGGAGGTGGATTTACAGGCCCTGCAGCCTGGGCACAGCCAAGGCGTGCACTTTTCAGAATGGTTTGGGTTAGAAGGGACTTCAAAGTCATCTCGTTCCAACTCCCCTGCCATGGGCAGGGACACCTTCCACTATCCCAGGTTGCTCCAAGCCCCATCCAGCCTGGCCTTGGACACTTCCAGGGATGGGGCAGCCACAGCTTCTCTGGGAAACCTGTGCCAGGGCCACCCCATCCTACCAGGGAACAATTCCTTCCCAATATTCCATCTATCCCTGCCCTCTGGCAGTGGGAAGCCATTCCCTGTGTCCTGTCCCTCCATCCCTTGTCCCAAGTCCCTCTCCAGCTCTCATGAAGCCCCTTTAGGCTCTAGAAGGTGCTCTGAGCTCACCCTGGAGCCTTCCCTTCTCCAGGCTGGACATTCCCAGCTCTCCCAGCCCGGCTCTGGAGCAGAGGGGCTCCAGCCCTTGGGACATCTCCGTGGCGTCCTCTGGACTTGTTCCAGCATCTCCACGCTCTTCTGCTATTGGACCTCAGAGCTGGATACAGAATTCCAGGTGGGGTCTCAGTGGAGCAAAGTAGAGGGAGAGAATCATCTCCCTTGACCTGAAATTTTGGGAATGAATGAAGCTGAATTTCCCATGCACGTGTCCCCTCACTGCTCTAAGCTCCCAGTTCTCCGTTTTTTCCCCTACCATTGGGGTCCTTCCCGGGATTCCTTCCCCTTTTGCTGAGCAGAAGGCATCATCAGGGGATGGATTTTCCTGCTGTCCAGTAGGCTGCTGCTCCTAAGGGTGTTTGAGGAGCTTTTGTGGGACCTGTCATGCTGGAGTTTCTCCTCTTTTTGACTAATTTTCACAGAAAATGAGATTATTTTTAGACCTTTGAGAGCTTTCTCCTCATTTAATTTGCTTGAACGTAGGCAGGGTGATGCCCAGTCAGATCCATGGGCAGACAGGTGGATGGACAGAGGGATGAACAGGGATGGAGCTGCATTAACCATATTTCCATAGACCGGGTTAAACTGTAGGGAACAGCATCCAGAGGTGAAGAAAAAAAGAAAGAAAATAGGAAAAAAAAAATCAAAATAAATTACAAGGATCCCAACAAGATACCAAGGATGATGTAATTGCTGACCAGAGAGTAGTAGGAATGGTAATGGAAGCTCTTCCTCCCTTGTGATCCACAGATCCTGTGTGGATAAAAACAGTCAGGAAATTGGGAACATCCTGTTCCTCCCATTTTGATGGCTCACATTGGACGGACCTTGGCTAATTTGTCTTCCCTGCACAAAGCAAGGTCGTTTGCTCTCAGGGGCATCGCCGCCTGCCTTGAATTAATTTTCTATTAATTACTGGAATGATTTGAGCGTGGATAAGCAGCAGTTATTTTTAGCAGCTGGACTGATTAGACTTTGGAGAGAACTACCTGGGGAAGCTGTGGGGCTCCTGCTGCTTGGGAAGGGGAGAACAACCATTCCCAGTTGGATCAAAGTGTCCACCTGGGTCACGAGCGCCTTCTGACACCGCTCCTTAGTGGTTTCACAGGGAAAGTAAAAGATTTCATCCAATTTCCATCCCAGGAAGTGCTCAAGGCCAGGCTGGATGGGGCTTGGAGCAGCCTGGTCTAGTGGAGAGTTCCCTGCCCATCGCAGGGGCTGGAATGAGATGGTTTTTAAGGTCCCTTCCTACCCAAACCATTCTGTTATTCCATGGTCTCACCTGCGCCTGGCATCCCTGATTAAATCCCCCCTTGAACAATGGACAGGGGCATCCTCCACACCTCCTGACCTTTTCCTGCTGTTATTTTTTCCCACTAATCCAGGTATTTCTTGCTTCCCTTGCTCACCCTACCCTGTCATAATTTGCTTTTTGCTCTGTGTACAGAGAGGTGAGGCACCAGTTTGTCTCTAAAGCCGTTTGCTTTTACATATTTCCCAGTGAATTCTCTTTTGTTTCCTCCTCTACCCTTTTTTCTACATCTTTTTTTTTAAATAGCACTCAGTGTTCAGGCCCCTAAACTATCTGGTAATTACCCTGCCTTTGATAAACCTTTCTATTAAGCACAACTTGTAAATACCTCGCCTGCTCTAAATGCATTCAATTCATCATAAAAGCTTGGGAAGCCTTTGCTTTCCCTCTTTTGTGTGGAAAAAATGGAAACGAGGTGAATTCACTGTTATTTTCAGCAAGGAATTAAGAAAGGGACTTGGATTCATAGATTAAAAAAAATGAATATTACTCTTTAAACCTCCTTTCCCAGGATTATAAATCTTAGCTCCTGGTTTGTATATTCCTTTATTTGTTGTATTTTATCCCTATTGGGGTTTATTTTGATTTGGTTTGAGGGTTTTTGGTTTTTTTTT
>VYZQ01051218.1:5732-25000 GCA_013400655.1 Mystacornis crossleyi
ATTATATCAAAACTAATGACTTCACGCATTGCCTATGTGCTTCTTAAAGTAGTATTTTAACTTTTATTTGTGCCAGTAAAGCTATTGATTCAGGTAATGCTTTCAAGACAATCTTATTTCCAGAAACTACAGTAAGATATTGAGATAGTATCCCAAAAGCTAGGCATAGAGAGTATGTGACAACCACCTGTTACAGAAATACCCTTTTCTGAAGCAGAAAGTCAAACCCTGTGGCAGTGGAAGTGGATGGAGCTGTTCCACTGGTGAGCAAAAATAAGGAAACAGAAAGATGCCGAGCCTACATGGGACACAAGGTAGTCTTGCTGTTTCAGTCTATATTATGATTCCTGTGCATAATACTTCATTAATTCTTGTACCCTTCCTTCTGCTGCGTGAGGCAGCAGGACCCTGTACCTGCCAGTCTGCAAAAGCAAAAAGGCTGTCCCAGACACACACAGAACCCAAGCCTGCCTACTGCACATTTAACCAGCTCTGCGATTAGTCATTTTCCAGTTTTTCACCATCATGAGCAACACAGAGGTCTCTAGACACCTCACCTCTCAGGCAAGCCTGAAGCATGTGCCTGCACTGAATTTCAAACTCAGTCTGTTTTCACCCATTACTGTTTCCATGAAAAGCATTCTTGCCATATAAGCTGACTTCAGCAGCCTGCTGCTATTGATAACCTTTAATGTTTAGGACACAGAGAAGAAACATTTACTTACAGATTTCCAAAGCTCTAATTAGAGGCGGCCTGGGAATGTAACACTTAAAAATGAGATGTTTCTGGGTAGCTGCTTTTCATCACAAACTTCTGAGTCACATTTTACTCTCATTTACAAATTATCTACATAAATGATTCTTTGAGATTGTCCGCATATAAATAACTATTGAAATTTTGTTTTCAAAACCAAGTTTTCCCCACTCCCCAAACCATGCATATCCCAAATACATGGTCCTGAGCTGCAACTGGTCTCCTGGATCACAGCAGCCAACAAGTTCTCTTGATAAATCTGATTTCAGTTTCTGATTGCAAAAAAACCCAAACAAACCCTGAAAGCTATTTGCACTGAAACCTATTTATAGCTCATTCTGTTTCCAGTAGAAGCTCACTAAAGGATGTCCATAGTAGGGAAGGTTCAGTGCAGTCCTCAGAGGCAAACCGTGGGATAAAGCCATAAGCTATAGGCTGTGATCACACTGCAGCTCTCCTCCTGTGAAGCCTTAGGAAAAGGCTTTTGAAGAGCAGATCACATACCCTGATTCTTTGCTTGAAAGAGTCTCTGCACAGACCAGAATACCTCGGCACCCTCTATGGTATGGCCGTATAATCATGCTATATCCACATAAGCTGAACAGAGTTTATGTTTGATTATGGGTATATCTGAAATGCATTAAAATCATGGCTTGCTGCCTGAGTCCACACCATGCATTCCTATCATCTCTGCCAATGTGTGCAGCAACAGATACATCTCAATTCCAGTAAGTGACATTTAGACACCTGCTGAACATGGGAAGAATGCCTGAGCCTCAAAGCCCATTGCTGCTGTGAATCAAAGACCATTTGCCATCTCAGAAATTGGCTGCTTTTGAAGACAGCACGTCCAGCTGCAGTGACATCTGTAGCTGTTGAGCCCACACCAAAGGCAGCAGTGGAACCAAGGGCAAGTATTTTTTACTGTGGAATTTGACCCAGTTTTCCAAGTTATCACAGATTAAAGAAAGGTGTGCATTTAGGAAAAAAAAAGTCAAATCTAAAATCTCAGATGATTATTAAAAGACAGATTTAGTGAAGTTAAAAAAAAAAACAAAAAAAATCCCAACCCAACCCCTACACAAACTACTAAGTAAATAAAACAGAATTTAGCGGATTCTAAGCCTTTCAACCAGAAGGCACTCTAAAATCTCCTGGTCAGTCTTAAGCCTGGAGATACCAAAAATGTGTTTAAACTTCAAGATTGTCTGAGAGCATTGCCAAGGGTTCTGAACATGCCCAGGACTCCCTACTAGCCAGCACTGACCCCTTGGGTGAGCTCCCCATGTTTGCCAGGCACCATTACTTGAAAGTGCTTGGAAACACAGGTGTGGTGGGAGCACAGTGACCACACAGAAACATTGACTCATGGAATCAGAACGGCCCGGGTCAGAAGGAACATTAAAGATTATTTAGTTCCAATGTCTCTGCCATGGACAGGACCACCTTTCAGCAGACCAGGCTGCTCAGAGCTCCATCCAGCCTGCCCCTGAAACATGATTGAAACCCTTTGGCATTCAGAAATACAGGAGGAGAAGGAAAGCTTTTCTGGACTTCAATGGTTAAAAAACTTGCCAGAAATTGTGAGAAGTGTGTTTTGCATCCTTCTAACCGACCAAATCCCAAACCTCATCTACAGCTTCCCAAAAGTGCTCTAAGCATCACACAGATGTACTTTGGGATTTTTTCATCTTTTTTTTTTTTCCAAAATCCTAGGAACACTGTGAAAATGGGAGAGCTAGACAATGATTTCTGAATTTCTTCATCTCTAAAAGCACACAGGTACCTACTTCACAGAGGCACTGCAGGAATGCATTAGTTAAAGCATCATGAACAGGCAAGAGCAGTATAAATGCCAGGTACTGTTACTACTACTAGTAGCAATAATAATAATACTTGACACTGGTATAGTGCCTTCCATCTGAGAATCCCAAAGCACTTCACAAAAATCAATTATAAAGAGTCTATGAGGTGGGTAAGTATAATCTACCTTTTATAGATGATGAAACACAGGTTCATATCGGTTAATTGAATTGCTAAAGTTATCCAGCAGGCAGGCATAGAACCACAATAGATAGTGCACATAAGACCTCCTCTGTCATTTCTAACTACCAGGAATTCTTCTTTCGAATGTGTCACCTATTTTCTCTCACTTATCATTTTTGTGAGCTGTCTTCAATGAGTAGTTTTCATTACCTTTCCTATCATTATAAATGACAGAATTAAGGATATAACGCCAGAAAATATACCCCTGTCCTTTCATTTCCAGGATAGGTGTCATGTAGCATTACATGAACAATTTACATGTTGTACTACCCATTAATATTTACTCTCCTTATTTTTTTACTGTTTTCATGAAGAAATAAAGTCTAGCCTATCACCACAAAAAATATTTTGGTAGATTTTGCAAAACCATTCAGTTATTCTCATTCAAACACTGCATAATATAACCACCTTCTCTTTTGCCCACTGATTAAGAGGGAGTAGATTTTTTTTTTTTTTTAATGGTCAGGAACAATCACATGCCACCCTTCCAAATGACCTCACCCAGCAAGCTGCTCAAAGACACTCCCTGTTAAATGCACCTGCCTAAGTGAATCCCACCTGCAACTCCAACTTCTGAGTTCGAGCACAGCCCCAGGCTGAGGGATCGGTGCTGAAAGGCCCCAGCCTGGAACTGCACCTCACCTTGTAAACTCAAAGCAGCTGATTTAAGACTGACTGCTCACACTAAGTATTTTGAATAATATATAACAGTATCAGTGGCCTATCATTTTTAGATTATCCTGAGCTTAATACAGGTGACTAACACCTAAGTTCTGCCAGAATTTTCTCCTTCATTAAGGTTGATGTATTATTATTTTTTTCAAAAGTCAAGTAGCAGCTAGACATTTAAGTGCACAGAAAAGTTTCACTGACTGGAAAAGGAAGAAATCTCATTAAAATTTTCAGAGCCATTATGTGTCAAGTGAAGTACAGATATGCTACCATTGGACCCAGGCAAAAAATTACTTATACTGTTCTCATAATATTAATGTGATAAATTTTTAGTCTTGTTAATATTAACATAAAATGAATGTATAGAAATGTAATATACATTTTTAATTTAAACATTAATTTCTCCACACACATTCCTTCCCTCTCCAGTAACAGTATCACATTTTATCAGGAGAATACTAGATCACATCTTCTCTAGCTTTAGTGAAAATGTATTTTTCTCTATTTTTCTCTCTTGTAAAAACATCAGCAGTATTTAGATATTGTGGTTTAGAAACTGGATCATGGTAAGTGTCTACATGCACATGCACATTAATCTCCCCTGACTTCAGGAAGCGTCCCTTTGCTTTCTGCAAGCAGTTCATAACCAGGAAGCAAACGGCCCCCTCAGTTTGCGCCTCACCTCCCTCCAAGATTAATGGAGGAGCTTCCCAACTACTGCTGCTGCATCATGCAGTCCTGTCTGCACAGGTGCTCTTGGAGGAAGGGGACACAATCATCCGTGCCTCCTCATGCCTTCCTTTCCTGACTTTCTGCTCTTTGCCCTTCTCTGTCCAGTCACTTGCTCTGGGTGGATGCTCTGCACTGACCCATCGCGCAGCAAGCGCTGAGAGCAGAGCACACTGGAGCTTTCCAGGAGCAACCAGGGAGACATAATGGAAACAAGGAAAAAATTCCTTTGTACAGCATTCATTGGAACCTTCCTTTTCTTCTCACTTTACATTCTCCATGCTGGCTGAATATATTTTTACCATATTAATGCATAAATACAGACGGAAAGGAAGGTGGCCAAACGTCCGCAAGATTTCTCGTGTTCTGTGAAAACACTACATGTCCTACTCCTGTCCTCAGGCTGTGGTAAGGAAAGCTAAAATCAAATTTAGGTTCAAAGCTCTTTCCGCCATAGAACATTCAGTGACTTTAATTCCAGCTGACTTAGCATGGGAAGTGTACATGTGAAAAAGACATTGCTCTCCCTTCATGAGAGAACACAGCAACCCTATTTCAACAATCAGCCAAAAGAAGCTGGCCTAAATTTTGAGCTAAAACTGCCATCATTTTGATCCTTCCTTCTTTTGAGAGAACAAAAAGAAAAAAAAAAAAAAAAAGTAGTTGCAAAAATCTCTTTATTAAGGATAGAGAGAAAATAGTCAGTTATTGGTCTTTTAAACTCTCAATAAATTAATTAACCAGCCTCTGCAATGTGTTAAGCTTGTTCAGTTTTTAAAAAATGACAAAATAATAGCAAAGGTACAGCAGTCTTTAAAAGCTCTATAATGGATAGTGTTTGGTGTGCTAACTCTTACACACAGCCCTTCACCCCAATCATTTTCCCTACATATTTATTTTTAATGTATAATGATACTAACTGTCCAAACACACACTCCTCAGTAGCCCAACCATCCAGAGTAAAAACGTCACTTACAATATCATGCGTAATCCCAAATTTTCCATGTTTTAAATCCAGTACCTTGCAATACCCTCACATTTACATGCATGTAAATCTTTGATATCAACTTATATTAAGTTTCATGCATTTATAAATTTAAAAAGACAAAATTTTGCTGTTGATTCTGAACACTGGATTACAGCTTCTAACCTTTCTGTAGGAGAAATCTAATGATACATCAGATCGCATTCAAAACACAAGCCCCATTTAGCTTCTTTTAAAGGCATTTCAGCCTTAATATCTCAGCCTGAAAGATCATTTAAAATTAACTCAGCTATACAACCACTTTTGTTAACCTTGTTTGCTATTAAACAAAACCTGACAGAAACCCAGTAATCCCCAATTACCACTTTCTAACACAGATAATATAATGACCGAAAAGTAATCGGACTGAATTTCTGATGCAGAACATAATTATAGGATTGCAAATATATTTTTTCTCCACGAAAATAAAAAATGCTGCAACAAATTTTGTATTATATTCCTTATGGAAGAACTTGAAGTGTTCCTCATCTGCCATTGTTTTTTGTTAATATGCTATGCCTCCATTTATTTAATAACATGGGGTTTTATACAACCAGAAAAAAATCAAGACCTTCCTGTGCCAATCATACACCAAAATAACACCAAGAAATATTCTCAATTTCAACATATGCAAGATCAAGCCCTGAACTGACATTATCCATCACTGTGTGTGTATAACACAAAATTAATTTGATATTTTAAGTTTGTACTTGTGGTTGTATTTACTCTTAAAACCCCCTGGGAGCATAAACCGTTCATAGAATGAGCAAGATGTGCCACTGCATATGGCAGAGTAACTGCATGGGAGCCAGAATTCTCTATAACATTTTTTTCAAGAGATTTTACTGAAAATCATGAAAGTCAGACTCAGTAAAACTCCTTGAAACAGCTCAGAGAAGCACAGATTCATTCTTGTACTAGTTACGGAGTAAATAATGCAGCTTTCTGACCTCTCGCTGTGTAAAATGCCAGCCCTCGGTGCAGGGATGAAGCAGCAACCTGCTGCTGCCTTCGTGCCCCCAGCCTGCCATCAGCACTTGGAGCACCTGTGACACTTTGCCAATATTAACAAATGGCTCAGACATAAATTATTGCACATGCCTGCCTAAAAACCACGCTTCCTAGGGACATACCTACCATGAAAAGTTGTGGTCCAGCAACGAGAAAAGATATTGATTCAGTCCCTCCTTTATTCAAAACCATTCTCAGCACCACATCTGAAGAGGGGAACTCTTCTTTTTTCCTGAGAAAAGCTGCATTTTCTCAACTTTTAGTTTCTAACAAACACACTCAATGTGATAGTTTATAGTTTACACACACTAATAAAAACACTGGAATTAAAGTCATGCAGGGGAGGCAGTTCACCCATCTGCATACTAAAACCAATTCTACCTCCATTACACTGCCTGTAACCCATACATACACACAGAATAAGTACATATAAATTAACTAAAAACCTATGTAATCTGTATCTGTGTTTCAGTTGTTTTGGGGGTGGGATTAAACCAGTGCCAGAAGGCTAAATATCACAGTGAAAGAACTGCGTTGATTTCCAGCTGCAGTTGTGGACTAATTCATTAACCAACTACAGGGAGAGCAAAAATATCCTCATTCAAAATTGCCAAAATTCTACTTTCCAAAGCTTTTACTTCTTTGTGTCAATTATTTTAGATCTGCTATCATGTTGCAAACCTTTTGCTATGGATGAATAGCCTTTCTCTAGCTTGCTAACATTATGAAAACAAAACCAATGGGAAAAAAGTATGTTTTCCCATATTTTGCTTCCTCTTTCTTTTTTTTTTTTTTTTTTTTCCCTGTCCCTTTCACCTTCCCAAGGCAGCTCTCCACATCACCCCCTGGCTGCTGAACCATGATGAACTCCAAGTGTGTCTCTGGCAGCATGAGCAACCCAGCCCTTCACCGTTCCATCCTCCTTATTCTCATGCTGGTTTCCTTCTGACCTTTTGGACAGACAGAGAGCACTGCCTAGTAGGAACCGCAGTGCACGTATGTAACTCTGCTAGCAGACATACCAAGAGATGGGCCAGCAGAAAGTCATCATATACATCCACCCCAGCTGGAGAAACCAAAGCAGTCTCACAAACCCTCTGGCATGCCCACAGATGTCATTCTCCCAGGCTTTATTTCATAGCTGCAATTTTCCAGACTCCTCAGATCATCACTTAGAATCACAATGGAAATATTTGCCACCTTCAAGTAGTAGACCAAGAAAACTAGATCCCTCATTTGCCGAATGGTGCCATCAATAACATGAAGCAGTAAGTAAAGGTGAATTCCTTTCGTCCAGCAAAGCACCAAGCTCAAACGCTTTCCAGAGCTCAGTGACCTGCAGTCACACAGATTCCCACAGCATTCCTGGTGTGCACTCACCTGCAGGACCTAAACAGCACAGTGATTCTCTAGTCTTGTGAAGAGACACATCTTATGTGGAAATAAATGCCAGCCCTCCTGTTTTATCAGAGGGCAGGATCCCACTGAAGCAATTTAAGAGCAGGATTCTTTCTCAAGCAGCCTTACAGATAATGACTGTTGGCAAGTTTCTGGTATATATTATGTTAGAGGAAATTAACAACATCACAACACTGTAATTAAAGGAAAATAAACAAACAGAAACTCCTAACAGGGCAACTAAACATACAAATCCAGAAAATCCATCTTATTTGTTAAGAAAGGATAATGCATTAGATTTCAAATGAAACCTGAAAATGACACTTGTCCTTCGTAAGAAACTAATCACTTCACTAAGCCAACGGCTGAGGTTAACTGGTTAACTAGCTTAGTCACTCACTCACTTATGCACAAAAATTGTAACAGCAGAGATTGGGTATTAGTTTAATATTCAGATATTAATATAATACTAGATTAGGAATTAATATTAGCTAATATTGATATATTAATCACTAATTCACATTTCAAGAATGCACTGCTCTGCATCTGTAATCCAGGAAAAGTTGCAACTGATTTCTGTGGAACTTCTTCTCTTCTGGAAAGACGAAAAGTGATTTATATGTGTCTTTTACCAAGATCTGATTTATTTCAGCTAGAAATCTGGATCCTGAAAGTGGCCCCAATGTTGCTATTATGAACCTCTAAAATATCTAGTATAACACCATCCCACAGTGAATAACCATAATTGTCCTTCTTAAGGAACACCTACCTTCTATGAGGATAAGGAATGTGGAAGCAAGTTCTGAGTCAAACTGTGTGTGTTATCCCAGGGAAGTGTGCAAATCAAAGATGTGCTCCATAAAAAGAAAGGTGTTATATTAACTGCTTGAATACATGTGCTGTAGCAGCATGGTTTGTATTTAACCAGCATTGTTTGTGTTTCAGTAATACAGAAAAGACAGTCATTTTATAGAGTCCAGAAAAAATAAACAGTTTTATGTTTGGAGCACAGTTGCCTTTTCCTTCTAATGTAAATTCTGTGACTGAATCACAGTGATGCTTTCACTCTGGAGGTCCCAACACCTAGTATTCACTAACTTTATCCAGATTACTTACTAAAAAAATCTAACTAAAATCTGAGGACCAAATCCTGCTGGAGTAAAACAGCCTTAGAAAATGCAATCAATTTAACAGATTGATTTACACAAGCTAAAATTCTACCCGGAACAGTCACTGTGCACTTCTGCTCCCTGTGAATTTTAAGAATCCTTGAAGAAACTACAGAAAGTACTCCAAGAAGCTCATTATGATTCACCCAAACTCTCTCATCTGCTCTTTGTATTTGAAGTTTGCTGCCTGAGTGGTGAAGCTGAACTTTCTCTCATTCAGTCGGCATATGCATATCACATTTACTGGGAATCCTCCTGTCAGGAGCACGAGACAGATTTGTAATGGGATTTGCGAGGAAATCCAGCCACTTCGTCTGACCTAACATCCAGACTGCTGTCAGGAGATCCAGCCACTGCCCTTCAATCTTCAGATGTGCCAACACCCCAAGATACAGTCCTATTTTCTGCGGAGCTTGATGGAGCTGGAGCCCAGGCTACACTTGTTCTAGTAACTGAACAGAGTCTAGACACAGGCTCAAGCACTAGTGGTGCCATCAATGCTGTTTTTTTCCACAGTGCTTCCCAGCACAATTTTGACTTATGACACTCATCATTCTCTCAGTGCCCAGTTACAGTTTTGGGAACAACAATGTCTGAGTGGTTTTCCCTGCAGGTGGTTTGCAGTTCCATACAAGGGTAGGATTTCAAAGACAGTTAAAAAAGGGGGGCTTTTACCTATCATTACTGAGCAGCTCATCAATGCTGTTAAACTCTTGGAACTGAAACTGCATTGATGGTAATGTTTCTGCCCTAGCCTAGGGCAGCCCCTCTCCAAGAAATATTTGGGGCAGTGCTACTTGTTCAACACCCCAAACATACTGGAAACAACGCTCACAATTTCATAGTTTAGCTGATTAAGTTCCAATGCCTGGCCCGTTCCCTGGTGTTGTTTACTAATACACATGCACTGCCTTTGAGGATCTGAGCCTCAGTGCCTTCTGTAGCAAACTCATTTACTCTGCCATTAACCTCCCTGTTCACATTTACTATCCCCCTTCCATTCCTCTCACCAGTCACTTCTGAAAACCGAGTCCTCTCCACGCCTGCCAGCTGTAATGCCTACAAGTCTTTGTTCACCGCCCTTCAGAGCAGAGGCAAGGATTCACATTTTTATTGTTTGTTCTCCTCACTGTGAAGTAGTGTACAATTGCAGTACTAAATCACTGTATTTGAGGGCTCATTCTTAATATGCAGATCTTATCAAAATATATTAGTACCATCAAGTAGAAAATTGACCCCTTTATGTTTCTTCAGATACCACATATCCTTTTTAACTCTGTGGGAGATTTGAACCCTACAATTTATCCTATTGTATGCTGTAGTCAAGAGCATCAATCTTTTAAAGGCTGTCTAATGCCTAATGCCCGCACTCACCATCCTTATTAGCCAGAGGTTAGAGGAATAAATATAGACCTTAACAATGATAGAAAGGAACAGTTTCTTTTGTACCATATAACTTAGGCAGACAGGCCTTTTTTTGTAGGCAGATGCTCAGAAGTCTTTAAGTGTTTAAACACTTCAGCATAAGGTGCTAAAATTACTTAATCAGTTATTACTCTTAAAAGGCCATCAGGAAGCTCATTATGGTTTCCGTAATGGCTCCCAGGCAAGCAGAAGGTCAAGATCTGAACTTTACCTGAGCAGACATAGGAAGAAAGGCTGTCAGTGATTCATCACACTCATGGTGATCTCACCTGCTGATAATTTTGCTATGTTTGGGGGCATGATTTGGGGTGGCTTGGGGTGTTGCTGAGTTTTGGATTATTTTTAATTATTCAAGGTTATTGTATCCCCTGGTACAATAATAAATCACAGCAATTAAAATAGTTTTTTAAATTACATATGTCAAGCACTTTTTAAATCATAATTTTGTTCTTCAAACAGTGCTAGTCAGAGCATCAGGAAAATAATATTACTACAAAACATATTTTGGAAAATGGTTGGGATAAGGAACTGTATTTCGCTAGGGGGAAAAGGTGTTCAAGGTCCTTATTACTGAAGTTTACAGATAAACTCCAGATGTAAAAAGAAAGGCCTTGAAAACTGTTTTTCTACTGGAATATTTCTAAGTCTACATATTCAGTAAGCCTCATTTGCTATAGCTTAAAGAGCAAGTCTTCAAGAATACATATTGGAAACAAAAAATTTTCCTGTAGATCCCTTTGGTTTTTATTGACTGTGAAGATTATGTAGGCTCTGTTAAGTCATTCTGTAAACTTGTTTAAATCCCTTTCAAAGAAAGGAATTTTCTAACTTCTTCCAATTTGCTGCTTATAATGATCTTTACTGATGAAAGCTGTCATGTATGCAAATCAACATAAATATTTAAAGGCTGATTCCACAACCCACAGATATCAGATTCAATCACCTACAACGTCAGTGATTCATAAGGTGAAGAAATAACAATATAAACAGCAGATAGCTGTCAAAAGAAAAAAAAAAACCCAACGAATTTATTAGCTCTATTATCCTTTCCCCATTAGAAGTAATAACATGGCATATGGATACAACCCTCTATTTCAAGTCATCATATCTGCTTTATATAATAAAAAGCCCAGTGCTGTCAAGACTTTTTTTTAACTTCACAGAATGAAACCTTGTTCCCCAATAATAAGAAGACAGCTCTAACCCTGTGCTGCAGAGATTTATTAACCTAGCCAATATGAAAGGCGTATCTTTCTCCACCAACTGTTATCATTTTCAAATAAGACATGTACTCTAGGGAATAAATTTGAAGGCCATTTTTTGTTTATTTTGCAGGAAGGGTTTACTTTTGAGATAAACAACCACAATATTGGATCTGTATTTTTTAAAGTTTTAACTTATAAAAGACACTTATTATAATGCTAAGCAAAAAAATATATCTATTGTACAGTGTATATAGACAATAAGAATCTCCTGTTGCACATGGTGTACAATACACTGGTTATAAACAGGTCCTCAGCAGAAGACGGACAAAGTATAAAATGAGCAAGTTTACACATTCAATATTTATTTCAATGTCATTTTTATTTTATAGGATATGAAGAAGTCTGCATCAAAGAGCACGCATCTGTGATTTTTCCATTATTAGTCATCACAAAAATTTATCATTCACTCCAAAAAAAAGGACTTTTTCAAAGTGATGCTTATTTGTGAATAAGCAGTGTCTCCAACATTGTTCCTTATATTGCCTCTTTTCCATATTTAATAGCCAAGGATGTATTTATCATTCAAAGAAAACTGAAATCTTTGTATGTAGTACCAACCTGATCTTTCTCCATTTGTCTGACTAAACTATTTTTTCATATGGGTTTTTCTATCTTCTCTTTAAAGTGAAGTAAGTGTATATCGAAACATCAAAGAAGGGAAAAAATGCTAGTGTCCATCCTGAAGATGTATACAACAAAGCAGCCCTGGACTTCTCTACAGAAAGAGCAGTAGTGCAGCTTTGTAAAAACAGCAATTAAGCATTCAGACAGCTTGGAGAAGCTGCATATGTATTCAGTGACATTTATGGGATCTGTATTTATTATTTGGTACACACAAACTACTTGCATGCACATCACATTGTGAGCTTGTTTTCTACAGAGACCTACACAATTGTGGTTTTTTAGTTTCATTTTGTGAACTAGTCCTCAATAGCGATGTTAACAGTGTCTGATCCGTGCCCATCAGGCCAGGCAGTCACTGCCTGTGCCGAGGTGACTCTCCACCTCTCAGCTGCTGTTTGGCACAGACCTGCGGCCACGTGGGTTGTGGGAAATCCTGGATATTGTGATCCTATACCATAATGCCTCCCAGTACAGAGGAGCCATCATTGCAGCATCTGGAAGTAAGCAGTGCCTTTCCCACACGGAGAAATCCTGGTTACCATGCAGTCCATTGACCACTCGCCTTAGCCAGCATTTGGACCACAATATTCAGCAAGCAACTGATGCAAGGATCCTGCAGATTCTTTCTCTGTCAACCTGTAATGCATCACCAGAAGCTTCTTGCAGTCACAGATTGCAAGAGCAAGGGCTCAAGAGCAGGCTTAATACATCAAGATCATAACTCAGTTTTTCAGCGTCTAACAAAGGGTGGTATAAATATACACGTTCTGCTTCTTGTTAGATCTCCCTATAAAATCTGTGGTCAGAGGTTGCATCCTCACAGAAGTCATAATTAAACTGAAGATGTAATGACTAGCAGAGAAAAATGAAGATTGGTTTAGATGAACAATTTGTACTGATCACTTCTGGAACCCACAAAACTAATAAAATCAGAGCTATAAATATCTGAATATGAAAACTTTTCTTTGAAAAAAATACTCAGAACACCTTAATAACTGTAAGAATTTGCATTTCCAGCAGACCCTTTGATCATAGTATTCTTACAAATTTTATTTATAATTTTAACCCCAAAATACAATCTAGCAAATATTTTGCAGTCAAAGGGTGTATTTCAGGGAAGTCTCTTACACTTTCTAATCTAGTTTCACAAGGCTTCCTCACATTTTGCAGTCTAAGTTGGAAATGAGGGCTGCCGATTTACAGCTGATTACAACTGAGAATGTTCTCAAAGATACCAAATACAGCTCTCCAGTTCAGTCTGAGCAGAATATTGATAGAATATTTCTGTTGACACAAAAGCACTAAATCTGTTTTAGAATGTGTTCCAGGGAAAACATCAATTGAAAAATTGATATCAACTAGAGTTGATTAATGTATGAATTGTTTCAGAGCTGCATGCAATCTCCCGGCAACAGTTCTACTTCTTTACTTGAACCAGCTTGCCAATTATCGTTATGCATAACTATGAAACTGGGACAAAATTTTGATGATGTTTACATCTTATCTAGTATGCATATAAATTTAGTCTAGCATTAAAAAAAAAAAAAAAGAAAAAACAAAAAGCTGTCATTATAGTGCCTTATGACAGGGTACAGAACAATACATTCTGCACAATGGAGAGCATTTTCAGGTATGTGTACCTACCCCATGACAAATCTTGACACTTGTGCACTGCAGTGGATTGTACAAGACAAGCAGTGATATGTGCCCACATAAAATAGAAATGCAGGACTGAACTCTAGATATCTGGCTCTAATACTGCAGTAGCTGCCATATCACCTATGCAGATTATCAACATAAATCATTTTAATACTGTTCATTCAGAGTTTGGAAGGTTCAAAGGCTAAGTGCAGAGCAAGTTGAATCTTCAAAAAATGGTGCTTACGACTGTCAGTGTGGATGCTAAGAAGTTCTTTTAAAGGATCTTCATATCGCTATTCAGAAATATTTACATGCATAGACTGCTGCATGCACATGTGTTTGCAAAATGGATTATTCTCCAGTGAAGACTGCTTAATTCTTGGGAGGGTCAAACTGGATCTTAATGGTACTGCATGTTATGTTGGGAATTCTGGTTCCTGCAAGTAAATGCATTCTCTTTGACATTAACATGATGTTGTAATAAATTTAATTTGACCTTTTATGTAAATTATTCCTAATCCTGTTTTTTGGGGGTTTTTTTACCACTGTAGGTTTACAAAACTTACATAGTAAGATCCTAACTCTTGAGCTCTGAAAAAGGGTCTACAGCTTCTGCTCTGTTTTGTAACAAATGTGATGCTCTGTTTTTCAGAGTGAAGGCCTTGAGGGCACCATGGAAGGTATGTCCATACAAGAAGCCAGGCTTATACAGGTGGATAGACACATAAGGCAGTAAAACTAAATCTCTCACAGTGTACCACACTGGCATTTTAAAATAAAAGTATTTAAGCAGGCAGATAAAAACATTTTGAATGTCTATTTTTTTTCCACAGAAAAGTCAACATTTTCTCCAGGACGAGTAAAATTACTTTGCAGGTAATAACTGAGTCTTCTAAAGTGATCAGTTGTGATATACTAACAAGACTTAACAAAGGTTCTTCATGTTAAATGCAAAAAACAAAAACAACCACCAAAAAACCCAACAAAACAAACAAAAACAACAATAACAACAATCAAAAACCCCAAACGCACCCCCAAACTGAAAAGCCCCAAGCATCGCAGCCAAAGGTTATACAGTCCACTAGAAAAACTCAAGTAGGAAAAGATGTCTACATTTTGGTCAGCCTTTAAAAGCTTTCTTTTCCTTCTACATTTAGGTACCTTCCACAGGGAACTACTGCAAAACTGTGGTAGATTCAGAAAATGAGATTTTTTTGACCACAGTTTTGTTTTCAAGGAATTTAATCTCACATGCAAGCATTTGCATAAAAGAAGTTACTCAGTTTATTTAGTCGTAAAGTGGTCAAAACAAAACATTCATTTGGGCAGAAGAAGGAACTGGATCATCCTCCACAGCAAAGCCAGGCAAGTGGTTACTATGGACAGCACATGTGGGCAAGAGCCAAGAAAACAGGGTTGAAGAGGCAGAGGAACAGCCTTTAATGCAATAGAGCCTGGTTAACAGCTCAAACCACCATCCGAGGGAGCACCTGTTCCACAATCACTAGGTCTCTACATCCATTTTCAAATTTGTACACAGCGCAGAATTAAAAAAAAAAAATAGAAGAAAACCCACTAAACTGCTACACTCTGGGTGAGTAAAATGTGCATGAACTGAAAGTGAGAATGCAAATAGATGTAACAGCAATAATTCTGGAACTAATGGACAAACAAGCACTGCCACATGCAAAATAACAGAGAAATTGTTCTGGATTTACAAACTCAACTGAGGGACCAATAAAAATATTAGAATGCTGGAAAGGCGCTGTCAGACATAAAGCACCTGTTTAACGTTACTGCTAATTGTAGGTGAAGGAAATGGCCCCAGCAGAAACTGGTTGAAGATGATTAAATTTAATTGCAATGCTATATACAAAGTGCTACCCATTCACTGAATTACAATCAAAATATGCTCAAAAGGGATAAATTCCACAAAAACAGGTTTGATATAAGGCATGAGCAACAAGGCTACATGTGGCAAAAAGCACATTCCCATTTTCTGAAAGTTCTTTCTCTCTGTCACATGTTGCAGACTTGCACAAAAAGCACCATAATAGGAACCATGAAATCAGAAAATAAGGTAACTGTAAGGTTGAGTGTGGGTTGCAGGAATGCTCACATTCTCCAGCACAGTGGAAGCAGAAGGGTTGGTAGGAAATACACTCAGCCCACTCTGAGACACAAAGTGCCAGGAATCACTAAGATCAGAAACAGTTAAACAGGAGTGCCTGCCCTTGGTTTGTGTAAGGCAGATACCTCTGTAAGCCAGCTCCAAGCTTCCACAAGAGTGCACAGAATCCCCCCTGGCAGGCAGCCACTTCTGCTGGAGGCAGCTGCCAGAGACTTGTGGCATGGAAAAGTGAAAGTACAATTTTTCATCTTCTTTACGATTTCTCCCTTTTTTTCTTTTCACAAAATTTTGTTAGTGTAGTTGAATTCCTCCCCCCCCCACCTTTTTCCTTTTGTAGAAGGACTATTTATTACAGTTGCTGGTTTATTATTGGTCCCTTTAGACTGTATTTCCTAACTTAAATTTTACTTTCCACGTATTTTCCTTGTAATGCCCCAGCATACTCTTACTCTCTGCTTTCAGTGCTGTTGAGAGTGCAGTCACAGTGCTAAAGGATGACTTGCTTATAGTCAGAAACCCACAAATTATTTGGTCTTCCAGTAATCACCCAGATATATGGTGGATCCTCCTTTAACCTTCTGTCACCTAAACCATATTTCACATGGTGCACATCCACCATGTCTAGCCTTTAAATTGCTTTCTGACACCTGTGCTTGGCACATGTGTCTCCTCGCTGGTGGCAAACACAACACTGTCACTTTGTGGCAGACTTGGTTATGCTGGTGTTTCTAGAACTGATCTCAGGCAGACAGACTGCTGCCCATGTCATGGCCCTCCTGTTCTATACTTACAGTCATTCAGTCCCCAGGCTCGCTTAAGTTTTCAAAGTTTCCAAGTGCCTAGTGTTGTTATCTTAGCACCCCAGAGAGTGCTAAGGTGCTACTCAGTCCTGGTTATACTTGCTTTAGTGCTAAAACAGCTTGCTTATGGCTCAGTATCAACTAAACCATCATTATTTTCAAGTACCTGCAATGTATTTAATTAGAGCTACTGGAGCCTCTGGACGTGGGGTGAGAGTTGTGCTTTTTTAAAGGTAAGTCCATGTAACAGAAAAGAAGCCTTTCCCACCCGCAACAACCCAAAGAACTCAGGAAAGCACCAAGTGCAACAGAGCAGCTGCTTGACAGCTTTATTTGAAAACAGCTTAGAGAAGTACATGAAAAATACTGTATTCAGCTGAAGCTGCAGGGAACAACGGAAGAAAAATAATTAGCCAAGTCAGAAATTGGCTAAGGCACTGGGTCTTCTGAGCCTTCTATTTCCTTCAAAATACAAAGGGATCTTTAAATACTGAGTAGTAAATGAGACTTTGTTTATATCTTATCTTAAAAAGCCACACGCAGAACTGTGGCACCCTAATAACATCCTTGGCTTAGAAATGATTCAGAAGCAAGGGGGCCATCTGCTGAATTCCCAGTACCATCTTCTGCGGTATCCTGGAAGTTTCTTTAGAAGTTTCACAGGCAAGTAATTTTCAGTGTCAGCTTTTCTAGGCTTGTGAAGCGTGGCAGTAAACCTCTGAGCAGGTCGGACGGCAGGTGAATATGACAGCATTATTTTTCATGACTTCAAAAAGTAAAACCAGTACATTGATCAACGTCATCTATTCACAATTCAAAAATCCTGTAGACAATATCATCACTCTGAAGTGTAGGTAATATCTCTGTATATAACGCATTTCCTTAAAGAGCAGTTTTCAGAGACAGAAAATTTGTTCATAATATGTTCCTGAATATAACTTTTCAGATAAAATATAAAAGCTTAAAGCACAGAATCAGGTCTCTAAAATAAGCAGCTTCCTTCTTTGGCTTACTGTCCGTTATCCTTAATAATGTTGGCATCATGTTCAAACTCAGCATTTCCTTCCCCATGTAACTCCATCACACTCCACTGACAAAGGATTCACTGGTAAGTGCTTCTAATTCCTCTCTTTCTGAATTCATCACCACTAATTTCACAATATTCATAGCTAGTCCCTTCTCCAATATGTAAAAGTGGGCAAAGGAAAGGTAAAATTTTTAAGGGGTTTTATGACAACATCACAACAAACTCATTACATACCCAAACTAAGTTATCTTTGTAGTCCTACATATCTTGTTCTCATTAGAACTGCTACAGCTAAAGGTCTCTCTGCATACCAAGAAGAAGGACCAGAATTGTTTCTGGCACAATAATAGTGAAGTATGCAAAATAAATACTACACAAACACCAGACTGAAAAATCCTTGTTCATAAAACCATGGAATTTGATAAAGGTATTTAAAATATTCACCACTGTTCTCATTTCTTAAAGTATAGCCTTAAGTCTACTGACATTTCATGGTCTGTTAATACAGAACACTTTAAATACAGAAAGGTACATGTTATCCATTAAAGGCTACGCAGACTCATGCGTAAGATCACTCATAGTGCAGAAATATAAGATTGTTTAATGGTACAAATAATAAAATCAAATCTTCAAGGCTGCTTCCAATCCACCATTTTAAAAATGACTGCAAGACATAACTTGTATCTTACAAAGTTATAATCAGGAGGGATTAAATAACAGCACAGCACAGGGAATACAAACAAATGCCACTTGCTTAAGACTTCCTTCTTAAGTATAAGTGGCCCCAAGTTTAACTCAATAGTTGGTGGGTTTGTTTGCATTGTGCAGGGCATTTTTCATGTCTAAAGCAATCTTACTACCTCAGTCATTATTAAATCTCAATATGCATGACTCCCACATCCATAATGCAAAATGTATCCAGGTGGTGTTGTTTGCTGTTCACTGTTCCCAATTTTATGCACGCTGATAAGCAAGAAGGATATGACCTGAAAAGTTATAAATTTGTAGGCACATGCAGATTACTCACTGCTTTCAGTATTTAATAGCGAACTATTACCCTCTGTGCCAACTAAGCATCCTTTTTTTATCTCCCAATATCTGAACTTCCATATCAAAATATGAAAATAGCATATATAAACCAATAGTAAATTCAAAATATCGAACACATGAAAAAGTTACAGAGCTACAATTACCCAGCATAAACAGTGTCATGCACCCTTACCACCATGAGCCGTCCAACACTCCCTCTCCAAAGGGCTTAGCCTATGACCTCAAAAGCCTGACTAGCTTCAAAGAGTAGCCACGAAAAAAAGGCAAAAGAAAATAAATAAAAATTTAAAAGAAAGAAATACATGTAGAGAAACAAATGTTTTCCTTCAAGAATTCAGAATGAAAGCTAAGGATTGCTAAAATTCAGTCCTTTCTGTAGAAACAGTCCCAAAACATATGAAACATACCAAGTCCTGATAATAACAAATTTAGGAAACCAGATGTTCTGTTGTAGTGAAAAACAATACAAAGTGACCTTGCTACTTATTTCAAACTCTGGAAA
>VYZQ01051218.1:26081-55609 GCA_013400655.1 Mystacornis crossleyi
GGAGCCCCGCAGAGCGGGACCGAGCCGGCGCCCACGCCCCGCGCCCCCCGCAGCCGCGCCGGCCGCCCCCAGCGTGGGCATCCGCCCGCACCGCTCCTACCGTGCGGGGGGCAAGTGAGGGAGGGGGCGAGGAGGTGGCAGTTACCGGCGAGCGAGCGCCCTTCTTGCAGAGCGGTCCCCTGAAGACGCCTTTGATGCCGCGGTAGTGCCCGTTGCTGAGGTGCCGGGAGCTGATGACCAGGTAGCACGCCATGCGGGCCCCCCGGCCGGGCGGGCGCGGGGTGGGCGGGCAGCCCGGCTCCTCCGCGGCGGCGGTGCTAGCCCCGCCGGAGCAGAAGCCCGCATGAAGGAGCGGGCGGAACCGCAGCAGCGATCTCCCTGCTCCCGTCTCATCCAGCGCCCGGGTGAGCGCTGCCAGCAGCAGGATGCACTGAAGGCGGCGGCAGCCAGAGCACATCTGAGGGAGCGCGGAGGCCAGTCCGCATGCTGCTCCGCGGGTGGGAGACGGGCCGAGGAGAAGAAGGGCAGAGCGCAACTTGCACAGTCCGCCGCTGCTACGGCCCTTCCTCCTCTCCCTCCTCCTCCTCCTCCTCCTCCTCCTGCTGCTCAGACCAGGCCACCGGCAGCCGACATCCGGAGGGGAGTTTCTCCGCGGCAGCTGGAGCGGCGGCTGCTCCCCATGGCTGTCCCCAGAGCCGGGCTGGATGGTGGATGCCGCCGGCCGCCGCGCACAGTCCCCGCCGCCCCACTCCTCCCGTACGGCCGCCGCAGTCGGCGCCGCGCCTCGCCTCACCTCCGCCGGCGGGCGGGGGGGGCGGTGCGAGGGGGGNTGCAAGACAGAGGTGCGAGGTACCTCGAACCCGCTTGTGCAGACTCAGTTTCTTCTCATCAGGTCCCAAGTATTGCCTCTGCTCTGCTGCTTGCTAAGTCGATAAAATAAATCAATAAATCACACGGCCTTAGTAGTCACCTGCAGATCATTCATTTCTCCGAAGAAGATTGCTTTAAACCATAGATAGGAATTGTTTCATTTTTTTTCACTTAATCTCCTGAAAGCATATGCTTTTAGTTATTTAGTGAATGAAACTGATAAGCCTAATTCTAAAATTAGAATTTCATTCTAATTTTAGCCCCTCGAGAGTTTTTTTTCTATGAACCTAACGTAAATAAAAGGAAAATCTCACACAATCCACCAAACTGATAAAGAGATCATGACAAATCGAATGTTATTTTTGACTGTTTATGTAAAATAGTGTTGTTTATGTAAAACAGTGTTGTACAGTCCTAGTATACAACATTGTATACAGTGTTTCACATACCATACTAAGTTTTACTACGTGTGTATATGTACATATATAAAAATCATCAAATACATTATTATATATTTTATTAAAAAATACACAGTGTTGTAAAGAAAACATAATGCTTCTGAATTTGGAATAACCAAAGGTGGAAGTAATGTATTAAAAACATCCATATGTTAACCATCATACAGTGTTTTGCAGTGTAAAAAACTTGAAGGTGGGGGTCAAATTAAGCTGATAAAATCAACGTGTGAAATAAATGAAAGGACTTGGCTCTTTGCATAATGAGTGGTTGAGCTGTGGGACTCCTTGCCAAAGGGTGTTGTGGATCATAGATTTAACAGTCCCATGAATCAGTATAGATCAGGCTTTGAAGCCTTGGAGTAAAACAATGCCTGCAAAAGACCTCTGGAGGACTTTTCTGAAGCAAGAAATTGCATTGTAAAGTCGAGTTTGAGAAATTATGATACTGTACTGAATAAAAAAAGTTGTCCACTGTTAATTTTGTGGTGAAAAGAAGCTTTTATGATTTCCTCCTACAAGTCACAGAAGTCACAGCTATTTGAGTGACTTGAAATTTATTCTTGTTGGCGTATATGTTTTGTTAACTGCAAGTTCTTCCTGAAATAATTCTTCTGCAAGCCTGTTAAAGATAAAAGTATTATCTTCACTTTGAATTTTGGTTTGCAGCTTAACTTTCTGACTCTGCACTGAATATGTATCTGGAAGTAAAGACAAGCACCTTTTCTCTTTGGCAATGAAATGAACTTCCAAGAGCTTTGCTTCTCTATGATGGCAGCTCTTATTTCTCAGAAACAGAATGAGAATTTACATCTCATCTTAACAACTTGCATAGAGGGCTCTGTTCCTTTTCTGTTGTGAAGAGACATGAAAAGTCCTTTCCTTCACAAGGCTGCTGATGTTCTGTTACAAGGTGAAGGAGAGGGTGCAAAAAACCCAAGCCATGTGCATACGCTGGAGATGCATGATGATGTTGCAGCCATGTGGGCAGACTGGCCATGTCACCTGCGGAGGACGTTCAGCACAAGCTGAAATGGTGCAAATGCTTTGCAGTTGACTTAAGGGACAGTACTTTCCTCCTTAAACTTACAGAGTCTTCCACAGTTCCTTTACTAATACTGTACGAAGAGAAATTATTTGCCCCACAGTAGATTGCACAGTATTCATTTTATCCTGCCGAGGAGGATGATGTGCTCAATTGACCCTGCTGTGAAAAGTAGAAGTCATTTTAGGCTCCCTTCACTTTGCAAACTCAGGGGAATAGTTACTATGACCACCAATCTAATTTATAAATAATCTGTAGGACACAAGCCTGAGAAAATGAGATTAAGAGTTGTCAAATGAAACAGTTAGTTATTAATTATAACACTCACTGAGCATTCCCCAAAGTCTCTGGAGATGCAGCACCTTCTTCTCTTTCATCACAGGTCATGTAGAAATATGAGCCTTAACTATTAGTACCTTCATCTGGGTCCAATCCTTCACTACCTTAGATATCATAAAGTGATTTTCAGCTGAGCACAGTGGATGTAAAATACTACCTTTCAGAACATTACGCTTTCTTTGCAGAAGTGTTAGTGACTTGTCAAGATGCAAGGAAGTAGAGAAGCAGGCCAGCTATCAGTAAGAGATGATGATGATTAGAATAATGAAATGTTCTCCAGTTCATCTGTCCTCTCAGTTTACAAACTTTTTAACCATTAGTAAAGATTACTTAGCATTTATTGTCCCACTCAAAAAAAGTCTGTAAGCATTTTCTAATTAGTCTTCGTCGGGATAGTCCTTATTGCACAATGCAGTGTCTAAATGAAATACCCAGCCTAGATCTAAGGATGCTAGTTCTGATACAAATATACTCTGAATATCAGAACTATATTAATGCAGTCATATTAATTTTAATGGTTGAGCTAATTCATGTTTCTTTGCAGCATTAGACAGTACTGTACAGACATACCCATAAAACCTTGTCTGTCTTGTGAATTTTATTTAAATTGCAATCCAAGTATTGCTCCTAATCTGAGTTCCACCTGCACACAAACCTGTATACCACCTATATAGGTAAAAACTACAATTAGTGTGATTTGCCAGCTGCAAACCTAAGTGTTCCTCACTGTGGATACAAGCTAGATCTGCTTAAGGGCCCCAGTTCTAAAATGTTTTCCACAATCCCTTTGCTGTGCTTAGAAAGAACAAAGACACCCTTCCCCATGCCTCCAAATATGAGAAAATTCCAAGAGTGCAAAGCTTCTTCTGGCACTACACCTCTAGAAATCTTACCTTCACAATCAAATCAAGGACAGAAGGTGTGTAGACACACAGCTTGAGTACTGTTTCACAGTCTGAATTATTCTCACTTAACACATTTTCCAGTGTAGAAGAACCCAAATTAACCCTGCAGTAAAAACATACACTAATACTGATGTGATTTTTACTGGTGGTCTTCCCCACAGTAGAAAGGGAGGGAAGGAAGGGAGGAAAATCAACATCCTGGCAAGACAATTCAGGTGCTGAAACACACAGAGAGGTTCCTGACATGTAACAGAAAGGTCTTCGTAGCTTTACAGTATATTCACATAAAGGAGAATTTAAAGCTCTAAGTTAAGTCCTGACAATATATGCAGATCTTTGGATTATAATGGCCAAAACTACATTTCCCTCCACTTTCAGTTTCCCTAACCTATACATCCGGCCTCTCACACCTCTCCATTTTAGTGGTCCATAGCTACAACTAATTTCTCTAGGTTCACATGAAAAGTGAACTCCTGCCTCACTGAAACCAATGACACTTTTTGAGGTTGACAGAATCAGAGTTTCTTTAGAAACTTTCAACTGTTAAGTGTGTTGATATATGGTTTCAAGCCTTAAATGTATGATTGCATTAGTTGTCCTGTTATTCTACTTAAATAAATCATCTAATATCCCTAAAGAGTCATAGTTATTTCAAAGTGAGACCCATATATTAGAAATAGTCAACATTTCTGTGCATCACATGAATAAATTTTAGTCTGAATGTTTCATTTGTTTTTCTTAGTGAGCCATATATTTTGGGGAACATCCTGGTGAATGTAAAAACTACAAGGTGAACTCGTCTGCATAAAGCTTTGTTTTGCTTTCAGTGAAATGGCAGCTTCAAGCCTCTGTTCTTTTTTCCCCTGAATGTTGTTAAAATACAACAGTTATATTTTTTCCTGAAATAAACTATAGAAAAATCTTCATTCTATCTGTCTTTATTTCATTAATTAATTTAGGATATTTTAGTCCTTCCCTATTTTATTCCATTTGAAGTAACCTATCTACTGCTTATCTAAACATTTTTAATCCCAGGCTGACTATTTTAATCTAAATAGTTGTTACATTTGTCTTGCGAATCACTTATGTAAGCAGCTTTCTGTTAGACAAAAGTTGAATCTCTAAATTTATACACTTAAAGCATTGATGGTTAAGTTACTTTACTCTCTGGTCCGTGCAGAATCAATGACACCATTTTACTTTGGATGGAGCTTTTTGGAATGTCTTAAGTGCTGAACAGTCACTTTATGGTCTCCATCTTGCTATTAATTGTGCAGTCAGCAAATTCAGCAATCATCCTGGTCATCAAACCAAAATGTGTATGTATACATCAGTGAAGAGCAGTAAATCATGCCCTACTTTCCCTATAGGCTCATGCATCACTGGTTTTAAGTCATACAAGAACAAGAATCTCATTCTCACTCATAATTCATTCTTACTCCAGCTTTACTTAGATACACCTTTTATGTGACATTCAGCAACCCCTCTGTATTAGTTTCTCTATCACTAAAAAAACCATGTAATGTTTCCTTTGGAGTTATTGGAGAATTACTCAATACTGTAACTGCAGTCATAGAGAGAATGCTAAGTATTACTAGCACTGGGATGTTGGGAAAACTGCTGATTTCATAATCAGTTAAAAATATGCAATAAACCTATTATTTTCAGAAGGTTGCTGGACATGCCATTCACTTAAATTCATAAATCATTAATGAAAATAGGCCATTAACCCTGTATTAACAAGTGCTCAGTATTTCCAGAGTATGTGTCCAATGATATAAATATATCTTCCATTTTCTATTCAGAAATAGTATTCATTGGTTTCTTCTTACTGTTATCTCTTCACCTGTATTAGGATGGATATAGAAAGAATAATGACAAGTAGCCACTGTTATGAAAATTATATAGCAGAACACCAATTCTATTTTAGCAGCAAATCCTTTTCTTCAGGCAGATGATATATGGAAGAGATGAAGGTGTAGCAGTATTTTCATGCACTTGCCAATTTATTATGTTTGCATAAATATTTAATACATCAATCTCTTTCTAGAGGACGAATATGGTTTGCATTTCAAATCTTGTAGTTTTGTTAGATTTTCTTTCTGCTAAATCCTATCAAAACTTTAATTATATGCTAGACATCCACAAGACAGGTGATTCATGTTTTTTGTTGCTTGCTGATGGTCATCAGACTGATCTCCTGAGGTTAGCACTGTATGTGCTAGTGGCGTTAAAATCTAAAAGGTGAGTAAAGTTACTGCATTTTTCTTATGATGGATCAGAATTGAATATTAACTGAAGAACAGATTTTAAACTGAAGAAATTATTTTAAAATAAAGTAAAGAGAGAGAAAATACTGCCCAAGCTTTCCATAGTTACCCATGATATCCACAGCCAAAGAGGCTGGCAGCATATGTTTCAGCCACAGATACATTAGTTCCAATAACTAATGTAACCACAGCTGTCAATCCCTTTTTCAGCCACAGATACATGAGTTTCAATAACTAATGTAACCACAGCTGTCAATCCCTTCTCCAACTCATATTTAAATCAAGGAGTGCTCCAAGGACAACTGTAATGAAGCAGACTAGAAACAGGAGAGGACACTCGTTGCAAAGGAATGATGAAGGCAGCTTCCATCATGGGGTTATTTCCATTCTCGGAGTAAGACATCTCCTTTCTCCCAGTACTGTCTGCAAAAGTATTTTATCTTACACTGCCACAAGTAACACACACACTGGCACCTGCTGTGTGCTAATACACACAATGCCGCAGTGATACCCTCAGACAATTCCAGCTGGGCAGGTTAGTATCACCCTTTTTGTCTGTACTAGCATTGCCCTGAGTCGCCCAGAGAGTGTCAGCACATATGTGTTACTATTTAGTCTGGCTTCTTTTTCAGCCTTTGAAGCCTATCAATTGGCATAAGATCATGTACAGTTTACAAAGGACTCTCAGGTCACATTTGTCAAGAGGAAAACTCGCACTGCTTTTTCCAAAGTGAAAGAGAATTCCCTTTTTGGGGGGGAGAAAAGAGGGTCAAGGAGGAATTGTGAGACGTCACACAAGTTCGATAAAGATCACTGATCTGGGAGCTCTGTACATTCTAATCGTAAGAAGTAAGTGACAAGTAACTACAGCTATTTTCTCCATGTAGAGGGCCACTTAGTATGGTAGTTCTCTAAGCCATTCCAGATAAAAAAAATTATAAGGAGGAAGCAACTCTTTTGCATAACTTGAGGAGAAATAAATGGATATAAGTTCTGCTGAACTGCCTGCAATAAAATACATTGTTACATGTATTTTATATAAATATATACCTATGCTCTATATGGATTATTTTTTATAGGTATCTGTCTATTTGCCATATATTAATGGAATAATACAAATATTTAAATACTTTAAATGTCAACACCTGTACCAATTTATTTCCTGTGCTGTTTTTCTTTTTCCTCACTTCAGCAAAGTGACAATTCTATTATTTTAGGGAGCTCAGTGACAGGGAATGACAATTTATTCTATTATTTTAGGGAGCTCAGTGACAGGGAAGTGATTTAGCAGTCTTCAGTAAAGCAGTACAGAACTTGAGTCTGAGCTGTTCACACCCATTTAACCACTGTACTACCTAAGCTATTTCAGACCTTCATGTTTCCATGGAAGTATTTATTATGCACTACCACAAGATCACCCTGTTAGTTCTGTATATATCCTGTTGCCAGCATTTCATCATCTGTCCACATTAATACTTCAGCAGGCAACCTTTAGAAAGGCTTTACAAAGAAAGATATGAGAGGTGCAGGAGAAATATCAAACTGATGGTGGCATTTGTCAGCTGGAATCCTCTGGAATTCAGGAGTCCCTCATGTTTTTAGGTGTCTATGAAGCAACAGTACTTTTTAAGACTGATGCCTACCTACTTTCTCTGAAACAGACAAATATACTAAGACGTTTTGGAGTGTATTATGGCCTAGTTTTGTTCCTTAATAGGTCTAAGGTATTTCAAGAATTCTGTAAAATCCATTCAAGTAGTAGCGAAATTTCTTTGTACCTTAAAGAAAGTGGCTAACACTGTTGTAATCACATGAATTTCAGTGATAATTAATATTAGAGAAAGGAAATATGCAGTAAAATCAAAAGATGAGGTTCACTCCTGAGTAAAAAGCTAGCACAAGAATTGTACATCTCCTACCTCCCCTGTGGTGTCTTCTAAACTGTCTCATGGACTTGCTGGCATCTGCAGAGGTATGGAGATCATCTGATTTCTCCAAAGTATGCTGTCTAGCAGCTTGCTTATGGCCAAAAATGTCAGTGTTTTCTGTGCAGAAATAAAATAGATATTTGTTTCAAATATAAATTCAGTCTTTATTTTTGCAGTCATTTGGTGTTCTAATTATAACAATCTAATTTGTAAACAACACATGCAGAGGTTTGGCAGTGAATTTCTGATGAAACACAGAGTACAAATTTTAATTACATACAGTTCTAATACAGTGAGCACTGCAGCATTTCTGTCATCTTTGAAATGGTAACAAAATGTAAAAAAAGGTTTTTGAAATATGAGCATGAAGGTAATGAGATCAATAAATGTCAGTTAGAAAAAGTAATCACAACTCTAGAGACTCACTAACCTTTCTACAAATTCCAGAAATAATAGACTAGCCTGGATGAAGAATCTTTAACAATGGGAAACAGATACCATTATAAGGGAGAAGCGAGCCAAAGACTGCTGAATAATACCAGAACCATTGCCTTTTAAGTAAATTAGGGAAAAACAATCAATATTTGCTTTTCCTCTTGTGATCCTCACCAATGCACTTTCATTTGCACCTTCTGATTTTGAGAGTGAAATACAATACAAACACATACATAAATTCAGAATAGAAATATGAAGTATGGCATAAAGTGAAGTAACGGATAGTGGTTTTCCAAACTCATGGCCTGGTCCTTCTCTCGGGCAGACAGGAACGTTACAACATTCACTGAGCTCCATGCAAATTCCAGATACTTAACACACCGAAGATTTGGGGGTATATGGTTTCTAGATATAATTTATGCACACCCAGAGCTTAAGCATGAATTAATTCAAGACAAGAAACTTTGTGTACTACATTTTAATGCCCCTTGGTAGAATCTAACTTCTATAAGAGAAAAAATATTTCATGTGCCAAAGATTAAGTAATATTTGAAAGGATAATGTTGGGGTTTTTTAATTGAAAGTGCAAGAGGCATTGAACCTGAGGTGAAAATGGAAGAGAATAAAATACTTTGTCAAACCCATCCAGATGGGGAATAATTTTTTTTTTTGAATGAGGCATACAATGTTCCTGAAAACATATTAACATTTTATGAAGGATATGCAAAATTTACTAAGGATTTATGCGTATAACAAAATTATTTTAGGTAAATTGACTTTTAAAAAAAGGGGTAGAGATAACATGGAAATAAATTCTTATTTTACCATTCCTTTTTTTCCCCTTAGCATTGACTGAACGTTTTTGGATGTGGATATCATAAAAGGATGAACAGAGATTGGGATCCAGTCATTACAGTCCACTCCGTGTTCGCAGGCAAATGTGTGCCATTTTTTAAATTATGATTTTCAAATGGTAACACTAGTGTAAAACCAGCTGGAGATATTAGCAGTTTACATTTCATCATTCAGGTGCTAATCTGAAGTAATAAATGCAAAAGGCCTCCATATAGAACATACAAAGTATTGCAATGTCAACATTCACTTTTATGATCAATAGTTTCTACTTTCTATCGTTCTGTATGTCCTTAAAGGAACTGAAGAACTAAAGTGCTTTGAAATTCTGTCTCATTACACACACATTTCCTTTTTTTTTTGCTTCAAACTACTCTTTTGCGTCTGATTGTTCACTTCTGTACGTGTGCATATAATCTTTTTTATGCATAACATTCTACATATATATAGTATTTTCTGTATTTATGTGTGTTTATGTAACATTTTGAAGGACTGGATTCCTGGAGGGAAGTAGCTCTGCTGCTAGTGTATAACCCAATATAAAGTAGCAGATGTCTATGATGACAACTTTTTTTTTTTTTTCTCAGCACAGAGCTAAAGAAATGTGTATTATGAAAGCTGGTTATTATGGGCCACTCCAGGAGCACAAACTGGATTTCAAGTCAGTTTTTTTGAACAGGACTTAGTTTAAATGTGCTGCAGAACCAGGAATGTAGAACTGCAGGAAGGGAAGGACAGGAGTTCCCCTTCTCCAGCCACCCACGGCTGTGGGAGCAGCTGTGGATATGTGGGTGTCCATCAGATGCCCCGCAAGTGTGTGTAGCTTTGGAACCTGGTGCTATGTTACGAGACCAAGCATGTGTGTAATGACATAGGAGCAGCCCAAAGCCAACAGCAGTTGCTGGAAACATGTTGAATCCAGGTAAGGAAGAAGGTTTCAGCCTTCAGAAATACAGGCAGATTATGTTGTGTTTTCCATTCCATCACCCTACAAAGCCAAAACTCACATAGGAGCTGAGTACAGAGGGACCATGGTATGCAGCTATGAGTAAGAAGCTATGTTTAAGGACAAAGGTCTTTTCAGCCTGTGATTTTAAATGAAATGAGTTTCAGTCAAACCAATTTTTTCCTGTAAAGGTTTTTCTGTGGCACACCCTTCCCTTTACAGGATTGCCCAGAGCAAGCTGAAGTAAAGCAGATTGCAGAGAGCTGCAGAAATATCCTGGAGGTGACAGGGCAGCGGAATGGCAGATGAAACTCAGTGCCAACAAACACAAAACAAAATGTAGAGGGGAAAATAAATCAAAGTACACATCCAAGATATTGGTTAATCACCTATTTCCATGCCAGGAAGAAATGTTAAAGTTCCTGGATAAGATAATACAAAAATGCCGGCTCATTGCACAGCAACAGTCAAAAATGATGTTAGAAACTGCAAGGAAAGCATTGAAGAACAAAACAGAAAAAATTTCAACACATTCTGCTCTAAAAGCAGAGGGGAACTAGGCTGGGACTGGAGAAGTATGAATGGTGCATGAGCTGAAATGTGGATTGCTTTTTCCAATTTCTCAGTACAAAGAAGTGTAACAAAAACATTTTGAGGAAGCAAGCTTAAATTGTAAAAAATAGAAAAGTTTCTTTGCACAATCCATCATTATCCACCATTATTAATTAATTGCTACAGAGGTTTGTCAGCAAAAAATATAAATGGAGTCAGTTCCTTTCCTGCTATTGAAGAGAAAAGGTTGAAATGCACATATCAAATTAAGAGGTTCCTAAACTACTGGTTTGCTAGAGGCCATAGCTCATAGGAGAACAGAGATAATTTTAAATGTTCTTGGTTTATGGTACTTTTGGCTGATGACCACTGTCAGAGATAAAATATTGGACATCACAGCACAGAAGTTTTTTGTGTTCTTAAATTAATATGCAGTTACAATTTCTGGTCCAAATGATGTGCTACTCCTTCTGTGAATACTGTTTAGAATTGCCATTCCAGTGGCTTTGACAGACTGAAAACAGGATCTGACAGAAATCCCATGAAGTTCAACGTGACAAAAGCAGCCAGTACACAGCAATCCCATCCAACGGCACAGACTGGAAACCAACTGGCTGGAAAGGAGCTCTGCAGAAGACCTGGAGGTCCTAGGGAAGAAAGCTGCATTGAGTCAGCAGTGTGTCCCTGTGGCGATGAAGAATACCAGCATGCTCCTCTCTGAGCAAGACTGTAGGCAACAGATCAATGGATGTGATTGCATCTACTCTTCTCTTGTGAGACCACACCAAGTACTGTGCCCGGTTTGAATTTCCCAGAATAAGCAAGAATTTAATATACTGGAGTAAATTCACAACAGTTACGGGACGGTAGCACACTGGGCACAGTGAGAGGATGAGGGTGCTGGGTTTGATGACTCTAATTATCTGGAGCTGTCCTGTAAAACAGGGCACTGCTGTGATAGCAGAGTACAAAGTGGGAGGAATTTCATATTTGGCATCCAGCTGACTTGCCTGCTAAATGTCTCACTTTCTGCATTCACAGCACACAGTATCTTAGTGACAGAAAACAAGTAAAACCTATGGAAACAGAGTAGAAAAAGTAAATTAGACTTTGATCTGAAAGCCCAATGCAGGTGTCTGAGCTACACTCAGTGGCTTTCAAAAGTGCAGACAGGACCAGCGATTAGCTAAATTTTGGACAGTCATGAAGGATCTATTCTTGAACTTGAAAAACATTTCTCTTTTCAGATTAAATTTGTCCAAATTATAAAATTTAAATTTAAACCCAAAATACAGACACTACACACACACACGCTCATTCACACAGTCAACTGTGGCAGAGGAAAACTTCTGCCTTTGGTATTACACCTTCAGGAAACAAACCCTTTACAATTGCACCAGAATTATGGAAATTGGAAGTTTCCTTTGTGACAGGTATTTATAAACATTTAAAATTCTCTATGCCTAATTACAGCTATTCATTGAAAGCATTAGTTCTCCCTTCACAGAGGGACAGTACTTCCCTCATTCCTTCGGGAGGACAAGTTCTCCTGCTGCTGCCTTTAAGACACAGAGTTTCCACACGGACAAGGAGGACTGTCCCACATGGCATGCCATGTGCAGGTAGAAAGAGATCATACTAAAACTCCCTGAAGGACGTGGAGCCAAGATCCAATCTGGATAGATCTATATTACAGTGATGATTTCAGAGGTACTTCCTGACAGATAGCATTAAAGAAGATCTATTTCTCCAGTTTACCACAAGATGGAGGTGCTGTCACTCAGAATCGTTCATTAAGGAATTGGGAAAATGGTGGGTGTTGTACAACAGGCACTGTAAAATTTTATGGACATATTTAAGAAAGTAATAAAAAATAATGGTATGCAACTGTGACATATTATATTATTAATTTATTTTAAGCCAACTGTGTAATGACATAGCCAACCATCTTTGAACCAGTGTTATTTCAAAATGCAGCAGCTTCACATTTGCATTTGAATTACTGAAAGCTGCAGATACTGTTTTGAATCGCTTATCAGTTGGAACTGGATATGTCTGATAATATCCTCCAAAAGCATACAAAGTGATGGTTGCCAGAGTCAGCTGGGTGCCACCTTCTTGGATATATTATCCTGAAATTATCTTTCCATGTATTAAGCCTTCTGGAACTTACTGCCAATGAAAATAAAGGATAAAGCATGTTTTTGTCTGTAACAACTACAGGTCTGGCTGTTCTCAGAGGCATTCACTCTGACCTCCATCAGAAAACCCAGGATGGTATTTGCCACCACAAGGCTTTAAAATTGCTTATTAAGTCATGCTTATAGTATTGTTCACTTTTTTGATGCTGAAGCAGAGACAAATAAGGGAGCCTTCATTTGAGTTTTTTTACATGAACCTAGCAGACCATGGACATGAGCTCTTCCTCTCTGCCAAAAGCTCGAAAGCTTTATCCCTTGAGTCTGCATGGATAGGTTCTTATCCTGTGCTTTCTTCTTTTATTTAAAACTTCAAAGGAAAAAGGTTAATTTTTTTTTCCTGCAGCTTCATTTTTTTCCCTCACATCTTCTTTGCTACTGATTATTTTGTTGTTTTGAGGAGAATTTGAAACGTAAGTGAAACTGGTTTACCTTACTTTACAATAAGACAGACACGGAAATAATCAGAAAGGAGAGACTATGAAGATCTGGATACTTTTGATGTTCTGTGATGCTATGTTTGCACTGAACAAGTTAGATAATACAGAGAAGTGAAAATCTCTTTAGGTGTACTGTTAAGCCATGGACAAACACCCTGTCTAGGACCCACTCTGCAAATCCTGACTTAATCTGCCCATCACTCCTTTGCTGCTTGGAGCCACCATCTAATGGCTGCATGGTTCATGTGACCAGTTTACTTGGGCTTAGTCAGATTAATATAAAGAGATCCCAAGGTCTGAAAACATGTAGAAAGCTCCCTAATGTAAAATAAATTATTCTACCATAGCAAGACATGCCAGAGGAACTGTAAGACTGCGAGGAGAAACTGCATCACAGCTGTAGACAGCATCTCAAGACAGAACAATCACTGCATGTCTTCACTAATGAGGGTGAATGAAATTTGAAGTTCTTAACGTAGTTCTCATTGTACATTAAATAGTGGATGCTGAAGGTCTGTAGAAAACAAGTATACATAAGAAATTGACATCCTATTTTATATTTCATTATAGACCTGTTGCAGGATTCACATTATCTTTAATTTTCAATTAGTCCTTTAAAACCTGAGGTAAATTGCCAGATGTATAGCTGACAAAAGTCACAGTTAGGGAATAAAAACGTAAAAATCTATCAGAGATTTTAGCTGTATTATGTCCAGTATTCAAATGACAGACTGTTGGTGAGCAAGCTTATGACTTAACTCATACTACAAGTACTTTCATTTAATTTCTCCTAATTACAGAAAATTCCAGAAAAGACGCTGAATCAAGAAAGATTCAATGAGTTTCTGGATAGTTTATTGCTGTCAGAACAAAATAATTCAAATCAAAATGTGTCCTGCCTTGGCATGGGGGTTGAACTAGAAAGTGTCCAGGGGTCACTTGCAACCCTAACTGTCCTATGATTCTGTGTTCTGACATATTGAATAATTTTTCAGTCTACAAATACTTGTGAAATAACTTAGTCAAGATGAATCTGTATTTATTCATTTTAAAAGATGTTTCCAAAAATAACCAAACTTAGCCACTGAAGTTTATAAGTGCTTTCAATCTCTAAACTTACAAACCACAGTTAACAGCAAAAGCATCATATATTGAAAATACATTAACATTATAGGCCATGTAATTGTCTAATTATAAGAAGACATTCTTCATCAGAGCTGATTTTTATACACTACATTTTCAACATTACTGCTTGTTTTTTAAGAACATAGTTGGCAGAGATCTTTTTATGTTGTTTAGAAGGAAGCACAACACATAACACTGATTTTTGATGGGCAGATGTTTGCTGTAGTTCCTCATCTGAAACTGCTGGCATACAAACGTATTTTTAGTAGCAAAGAAGGATGTGTTTTGTGTCAGAAGAAATCTGTGGCAAAGATGCGACTTGTTCAGGTGCTGAATACAACCACTTGTTCAGGTGCTGAATACAACCTACGTGTCACCCAAAAATTTTTCTTGGTATACACAGATGTCCTTTACCATTGAACTGTTGGAGAGGCTCAAGAGGACCACTCATGTAGCAGCATAACCTGAAATGAGTTAATACTTTTGTGTTCTGCAACTCAGTGGTCAACGGACGCTGTGTGGGGTCGATGTAAGAGGGCAGCGTCCTTCCCGAGAAGCGACCCTCAGCCACTCGGCTGGTGCAGCACGAGCACGCTCGCAAGCACTGACACACCTGTGCGGGTGGAGGCACGCGGAGACACACAGACACAGACAGACAGACACACACCCGTGCGGGTGGAGGCACGCTGAGACAGACACACAGACAGACAGACAGACAGACAGAGACACAGAGACACAGAGACACACAGACACACACACACACACACACACACACACACACACACACACACACACACAGAGAGAGAGAGAGAGAGAAGAGCAGGATCGCTCTCTAGCATCGCCGGAGACAAAAACGCAGGAGGGAATCCCTCCTGTGGTATTCCGCGGGGGTGCGACTGCAGCCACACGGTCAAGGGTTCCGGAACGAAGAACACTGAACAAAGAAAGGTTTAGGTTTATATACGGAGGCGGAGAAAGCATCAGGGACCAATGAACTGAGGGCATGAGGGCGGAGAGAAGGTAGAGTGACGTAACTGTAAGCAGTGGGAAGAGGCAAGGGGTGGAACGGGGGAACCCGAGACCAATGGGCTGTTGAGGACGGGAGAACTGACTGGAACAAAGGCTTATAAGGGGTACAAGGGGTGTGCCAACCAACTGAGAAGGATTAACATAACACGGCGGGGTCTGATGGCGAGTTCGCCATCACCTGAAGGGTGACTTCAGCCCTCCGAGCTGTCCCACCAGCGGAATTCCACCGCTTTAGGACCCTTTGGCTCATCGGTCACTCCTGCTGCAGGCTCAGCCGCCGCAGCAGTCAACAAACATACACGTATTTTGTTACAGACATGGCAAGTAGTTCATTAATCCAGTCACCTGGGAATTATAAATTCCTTCGTCATAAGCGTGGGCACAGGTATCTAGTTGAGAATAAGACCATTATGGCTTTGATTGTTCCCATTAAATAGATACCATGTGTTTTTTACATCTAGACTTTCATTCATTCTAAATTAGGGGTTATTTCTGAATTGAGGGTTATATTACTTAAATTCTACTGATAAAGATAAAATGTTGTACATTTAGGGGAAGACAAGCCCTTCAGATATATTTATATCCTACCTAACGCAAATGTGAAGGTTCTTCTATTCCATAAAAATATGCAATCACTTCCTTGAAACTTGCTAAGCTGTCTGCATCAGCAGTTTCTCATGAGTTGTACAACTTGCTTGTCTTCCAAAAAAAAAAAAAATGCACAGCCTCCCCTTCACTATCAAAAACCTCCGCGCTAATATAAATTGCAGCTCCTGGCAGCCACAGGTGAGCATCAAACAATGCAAGCTACATAATTACAAGTTTTGATGATTGAAGAGGCGAGCTAAATCCTGATGTTCTTTCCCATTTTTATGCATTTTTCAGTAGAAGTTCCTATACACTTAATCCTAAAAGGGCTTGAGGAAGAATAAAGCGGGAGGAATCAACATTGGTCCACTTTCAGGAAAGTGAAAAATACTGGGTAGGCAATTCAAGCACCAGCCTTTATATAAATTGCTTTTCAGACTTAAATTGTCCAAAACAAAATATTTCATTTCTTTGGGTATGCTGTATCTTTTTAAAATTAATTTTGTCCAAAGCAAAACAGGTCTTTTTTTTTTTTTTTTTTTNTTTTTTTTTTTTTTTTTTTTGCGGGGGGAGGTGGAAGGGGAGGGGGGTCAGATTTCAATAATGTATACTATACATTTATTGTTTTTAAAAATATATATAACCTTTCTACTGAAAAGATATTTGTGATGTTCCACACAAATTTTTGTACTGTGTTGTCCCTCTCAAGTTATTTCACCAGCTGTAATCCACAATGGAATTATAGATCCTGTAGATTTCTTTTATTGATTTCTTTTTTATTACTGCTACACATTTATAGTAACTTGAGACACAGTTTAAAATATCATGCCACTGTTATTTTTCTTAGTTTTTAAAGGTCAAGTGATTTACGTCTTCATCTGTAGGTAGTTTAAAAGTCTTTTCCTTGCCACAAGTCTTAAAGAATAGGATTTAGGGATCATCCTTTTATTCTGATGTATCACTGGAAAGATATGGCATCCTTCTTACACTTTACTTGAGTGGGATAAGAAAGATTTGGTACTTTTGTCTGAATTCTGTTTCAGTTACAGTAGAGAAATATCACTTAGAATTAATATGGGAATAGAAGTCAACATGAGACCAGCATTTGGTTTTCAGAAAATTCTGTTCATTCCTATGAAATAAATAAAAGTATCAGTGCAAAGTCAACATGGGAGATAATTTAAGAATTATTTTGATTTAGTAAACTCTTTGAAAATTTGTTACTTAGAATTCTGTGTCTGAAATCCAGAGACTGATATTAAAATTACTTATTGAAGAAGAAAGATGAGACCTAAAGGGCATGAGATTACAAAGGAATAATTCAGAACACATCTCAAGAGCTTTTTGTCACAGAGCTACAGCTGAGACCAGCCAGAAAAGCAGTGCACAGACATCTGGCACTGCCCCTGTGGAAACATGGATAAGCTGCACATGCCCTCAAAGGGAAGGTGCCAAGGGTCTCCTGAGCTCACCTACTGCAAATGAAGGAATCTCAAGATACTCTTTGGAAACCAGTTGTTGCAAATCTTAATATAATTAACCTTTACGCAACTCATTTGGCTAAAATATGCTACACACCATTCCAGGAACACAGAGTATGATTTTTTTTAAGGCTTATATAATTTTAATGTTAGTTAAAGGAATATTTTAGCACAAAAACAACTGTGTATTGCTACAGTTTTGCTTTTGCACATGTACTAAGCCTTAAAGCAATTATCAAGATGACCAAAGCCCTTGTCAAGAACTGGATGCTACTGTGTTAGGCACTTAACAGCTGCTTGATTGTGCAGGTTAGATCTCTGCTTTACTCAAATTGACAGTAAAGTATCATTATGCAGTGGATATGAATTTATTTACACTTTGTGATGAGCTTTTAAAATTAAGTGGTTGTTCACAGTATGCAGGAGTATTTTGTATTCTGAGAATTTAAAAGGCAGTTTGCTAATAAAGATGAGAGCTTAAGAGAGTGGTGGCGTTTTTTCCCTGAAATGGAAGAAGTTCTGTTGCAGAAATAGTTCCACTTTATTGAATTACAAGGTACCATCCTGATTTAAATTAGGGAACAATGTTAGGAAGACTTCTGCCTGAAGAAGTCGTGCAGTATTAGTAGTACCACGGGAGGGTTTTTATTTTGTATGTTACATCATGAGAATATGGTAGTTTTAGCTGGGGTAGAGTTGATTTTCTTCACACTGGCTGTCATGGGGCTCTGTTTTGGATTTGTGCTGAACACGGGGTTGATAACAGAGAGATGTTTTTGTTGTTGCTGAGCAGGGTTTATGCAGAGCCAAGGACTTTTCTGCTTTTCATACTTGTAAGGATATTCCAGACCGTATGACATCATGGTCAGGATATAAAGTTTGGGGAAGAAGGAGGAATGAGGGAACATTTAGAGTGATGGTGTTTGACTTCCCAAGTCACTGTTACACGTGATGGGGCCCTGCTCTCCTGGGGACGGCTGAACACCTGCCTGCCCATGGGAAGCAGTGACTGAATCCCTTGTTTTGTTTTGCTTGTGTGTGCGGCTTTTGCTTTTTTATTAAACTGGCTTTATCTCAACATATGAGTTCTCTACCTTCTGCACTTCCAGATCTCTCCCCAGTCTCACTGGTGGGGGAGTAAGCCGGCGGCTGTGTGGGGCTTGGCTGCTGGCTGGGGTTAAACCACAACACCCTGTAACTGTGGTAGGACTTTAGATTGCTTTTTTTTTTCCCCAAAGTAGACTATTTGAGTTTCTATACATATTCAAGCAGCATTAGAAAATATACATTTTTAATAAAATGAAGAAGTAGAAGTCTCAAAGGTAACCAATAACTCTTTAGTCTGTTTTCTTGAGTTCTGTCAGGTAAAAAATATGAATATGAATATTCATGAGATTAAAATAGATTTTGTATGTGCTTTGAAAAACTGAAAAATTAAGGGCAGAAGCATTGTCTGTGATTCTTCGCACAGAAAAGGAATTACATTAAAGAGAGAAGCTCCAGAATAAAGAAATAACAGGGAAACAGCTGGCACTGAAGAAGGGCTGACTTTCCTACTGAAAACAGCGTTCAATTTAACCAAGGCCCCTGATAAGTTTTCCTGAAGTGCTGTGTTGAGTAATCACTGGCACCTTTTGTTAGAAACATGCAGTTATCTAAATGATGCCTTATATTAAATATAGTCAATTATGAATTTTCATTCATAGTACAGCATTTCGTGGTAAAAACATGAGAGCTGGAAAATTGGCAAGTAAAGGCACAGAGGAGCAAGCCACAGTCTTCTTCAGTTTTAGTGTTTAAAGTGGCAATATTGATGGAAACTGGGGAAATGCTGTTTTAGCTAGAGAACAAGTAGTCTACCTGACCATTACTTTGAAAACAGAACCGTGAAAATTTGAGTTTTATGGACTGGGTAGTTGAATCTTCCCTAACCATTGTAAGAAATAGTATGTATTTGCACATATCTTGGAGCACCAGCTGTGCTTTGGAAATTATTTTTTGCCTCTCACTCCAATACCATCTGTATTTTCCTGCTCACTTGCATGAACAGAAATAAGATAGAGTTTGTAGACAGTAACTACCTTTCCCCTCACATCTGGCAATTTGCAAAGGCATGCATTAGGCACAATTTTGAGGGAATATATTTAAATGGTTTTTAATGAGGTTTTTTTTTTCTTTTTCTGTTTTGAGTCTAAAGGAACAAGGATCAGGAGAAGGAATATGGTCTGTAATTACATTTAATAAATAAGAGAATTGTTTGCTAACAGCTTGGTAACAGTGTGCTAACTGCATTAGTCTTCTTTCTGCAGCCCCAGACAGCAGCAAATCTAGGTTAGCTATTGTCTCCAGCCAAAAGGTATGGACAGATACAGATGGCTCCTAGAGGACACTGATGGTATGCACCTGTTCCAGAAAGCTGTTCCAGGTGCTCTGGGGGGAGTGGGATGAATTGGGAAGCAGAGCCCTGTCTCCAGCAAGAGCAGGGAATATACCTCGTGTACCCCAGCAACCTGGATATGGAGCATGAGGGTAGTTTGCAGAGAGTCGAGACCCGCCAGATAGTAGCAAAACTGTGTGTGTTTCCAGGGTAGGGGCACTCACAGATTTCTTGGCTCATGCATTGTGGAGCATGCTATTCATACCTGCCACAGTTACATTTTAGCTGGTGAAAAATACTTCATTTCCCACAGTAAGTTTTGCGTTTAGTCCTGGGGATAATGAGGGTATCTATGTGAGAAAGCAAAATTAACTGTGAAAATCACAATTCTACCCTGACAAATGTATCTTCACAAAAGGCTGGAACTGGAAATAGCATTTTGCTGAGTCTGTGTGTTCAAAAACTGTTGACTTGTGAGGAATCTGGGGCAAGAGTCGTTGTTAAACATTAAACTTAAGCAAGAGATTTCTTAGATTTCTTGCTTTTACTTCAGAAAGATCTCTTCTGCATCCTAGTAAATATATACTTAGCAACAGCATCTGCCACATCAAGATACATTTTTACATGTTTACAGTATTTTTAACATTGGAATTTTAATGCAATGCTGGCTGATTGCATAGTACTGCACCATACTAAAAAAAAAAGAACAAACTAAACAACAAAACTAATTAAAAGGAAAGTCTAAGCTTTCCATCCTTAGCAATTATAATTTATGTCAGCAAAAAGATCACCAGCCCCATAATAATTCACCCCGTGTTCGCCTTTTGTGACACAAAGTGCTTGGAAAGGGTTCATTCTGCAATAAATATCAAACGCGTGTTTTATCTAAATATCTCAAGATACTCTACCGACAAAATTTAGTTAGGGATAATTTATACTCTTCAGTAGCTAAAGTAATCTATGGGTTCTTTTAAATTGCCTTTGTTTCTGAAATAAACTCAGTTGGCTGTGAAACATGAAGCAGAATTTAAAGCAATTTTTCATAAATCTGTCACTGAAGATTAAAGCAATCTTTAATTTACAAATGCTGTAACCAGCTCTGTATGTTTACTTTGCAGAGCTTTGAAAATTCAAGCATCTCTCATGCCTCTAACCAGAGCTTCTCACAACCTCACAGAAGAGGAACAGCCAGAAACTCTGCATCTTCTGTAAATCTCCATTTCCTGGTATTTTTCAGTACATCTGAACTCGATGACATGCACAGGCAGCCTATGAACACAGGAAAGGGAGCACAGACCTCTTCTTCCTACCCATAACTGGAAGCTAGAAACTGTCCCATGTTCCATACTCACTGACTGAAGGTAAATATGGACCACTCCCACTATGAACAGTCAGCCCAGCCTTTCTTGTTCACCCATTAAATGCCCAGCTCCCCCAGACTCTGATGATTGCAATGATCTTCCCTCTACCTTTCCTTTTGTTTTGCTCATGCCCTCTGGGAACATCGGTATTAAGGCCATTTTTTTCTTGTTGAGCTTTAGTTCTTGGTTTCCCACCACTGGTCCATCTCCCTGCTCAGACATAAGTTAGATCCTCCTTCCCCATGCCCTCATGGATTATCAATACCTTGTTTATGTATCATATTGATGAGAACCATTATAATGATGTTGACTTCTAAGAAGAGATGGTTGTTGTTTTCAGTGAAACAGAAGGCAACCGCTTTCAGTTTAGTGTTGATGTAAAGCAATTTAAAGAAAACAAAACACAATCAACATATTTAAATGGAAGAAAATAATTTTGACTAGACTACGCTTCCAAGTAGACATGTTAATAAAGTGAAAGGCTAGGCTGACAAGTCAATTTAAACAGTATTTACAAACCCAGGCTCAGCAGTTCATTGGCTGTGAATCTTCTCCAGCATATAAACACCTACCCTATACAGACCACCAGTTTCACCCTTCTGTGTCCCATTGCTGGAACAGCCCTTGCCATCAGTCTATGTGATGTTCTTGGTGTGATGTTTTTCTATTTAACCCTTGCATTTTGATAGAAGAGTTAAATACTGTTTTAAACACAGGAAAAAAGAATAAAAGAGAATGATTCCTTCATCATCCACTTACGAGGTGAACTGAGGAAAACTCAGTGTGCACAAACAGTGTATGTGTTGTAATTACTGAACACACAGACTTCTGTTGCTTGAATGCCTCTTAAATCTTCTTCTGAATTTAACCTAAAAAGTCGAAAAGAACCCTTTCAATATTTTTTATTCTGCGTCTGTTTTTCTTCTCTTCCCAAAATATTTGCTGAAATTGATGCTTAACTTTGTAAATCAATAAACTTTGGATCCAAAGGAAAAACACTGTGCCCACCTGCATTTCTGAAACACGCTTTTGTGGTTTTATGTTACCACTTACACCACCATCACAATTCCCTGTATTTTCCAGGGAAATGTCTCACTGAGTACATCCCTTAGTCTTTGGTCTAAATTTGGTCACAGTGCATAGGAAAATAACTTTATTTAGGTTAAGTTGCTGGCATGCCAAGATCATTGCCATTCAGTGTGATCTCATTGTTTCCTTGCAGTTTCACTTGTGTGGCTGTGTTATATGGAAATGGAAGGAACTTCAGAGCAAGAACTCTTATTTATTCTGTGCTTGCACATCACCTCAAATTATGTGACATGCTCAGGAATAGACAATAATAGAATAAACAACTAAACTGGGTTTGACAGATGATATTAAGTCATTGTACACTGCACTTAATTACTGAAAGCCACTGAATACATGCAGCCGTTCTGTGAAATACGTTATAAGTTTATTAAAGTTCAAACATAATTGCTAATATTTGTTCACAAGACTCTTGTCTTGTTACATAGGAGAATATACCAGCCCCCAGTCTCACTAAAACCTCCTTTCAGGCAGATTTGGAGAACAGTAAGATTTTCCTGAGCCTCCTTTTCTCCAGGCTAAACAACCCCAGTACCCTCAGCTGCTCCTCAGAGGGCTTGTGCTCCAGACCCTTCGCCAGCCCTGTTGCCCTTCTCTGGACACACTCCAGCACCTCAATGTCCTTCCTGAATTGAGGAGCACAAAACTGAATGCAGGACTCAAGATGTGACCTCACCAGTGCCGAGTACAGGGGGACAATCACTGCCCTGGTCCTACTGGCCTCACTGTTGCTGATACAGGCCAGGATGCCATTGGCCCTGTTGACCACCTGGGCACACACTGGCTCCTTTTCAGCCACTGTCGACCAGCACCCCTAGGTCCTTCTGGGCCAATCCCCAGGGCCAATTTCCAGTCACTTTGTCCCATCCTGTAGCACTGCATGGGGTTATTGTGGTCAGAGTGTAGCACCTGGCATGTGGTCTTGTTGAACCTCATATCCTTGCCACTTTTATCCACCCTCTCTAGGTCCCTCTGCAGAGCCCTCCTACCCTCCAGCTTGGTGCCATCTGCAGATTGACTGAGGGTACCCTTGATTTCCTCATCTGAATCATGGGTAAAGATATTAAACACAACTGGCCCCAGTACTGAGCCCTGGAAACCCAGTGGTGACCAGCCACCAGCTGGATGTATAATCTTTCACCACCATTCTCTGGGCCCATGCATCCAGACAGTTTTTTACCCAGTGAGCAAACCCCACCCTCATGTCATGAGAAGCTAGTTTTTTGAGGAGAATACTGTGAGAAATGGTGTTAAAGGCTTTACTGAAGTTCAGGTAGACCCATCCACATCCTTGCCCTCATCCGCAGGTCTCTTGTCATATAAGGAGATCAGGTTTGTCAAGCAGGATCTGCCTTTCACAAACCCATGCTGGCTGAGCCTGATCCCTTGATTTTCCTGCACGTGCTGCATGATGGCAGTGAAGATGATCTGCTCCATGACCTTCCCTAGCACCAAGGTCAAGCTGACAGGTCTGTAGTTCCCCAGATACTCCTTCTGGCCCTTCCACACACTCCAGGAACCTCCCAGACTGTCCCCTCAGCTGTATTATATTTCCAGCCAACATCTCTTAAGTCCCACATGAGAACAAAGGCAAACAATTGTGAGACTTCTCCCAGCTGCTTACAGAGTATTTTGTCTGCCTCTTCCTCCGTGTTGTGTGGTCTATGCATTACTTGCATAAGCACAGATAAGTGATAATAACTTCACAGTACTGTCTTAATGGGCAGCATTTTCCATGTGGAAGTGAAGGCTGGGTTTCTAAAATTATGGCCTATTACTCATAGTATAAAACTTTCTTGTTTATGGCTCTGTGGATGTTCATTTCCAGCTTTAGTAGTCAACGACCTCATCAGTGTGGACAGTAGTGAGACACTGAAATCCTCTCTACAATACCAGACTTTGATGATGCTGAATAATTCTCATCTTCTGACTTCAAGATGCGCAAATAATGTCTATAATATGGGAAAACTGTTTCTCTTTGTGCTATCCTGCCTTCAGCTTACATAATTTAAAACTAGCTAAAAAATAAAATTAAATTGGGTGGACTAAATCCCAGGTGAGCCACACTCTGTGAACATCTGCCTTCTGATACTGCCAGTTAAATGGCATGGGAAAGTAGATGTAGATGATAGCAGCTATAATGTAGTTACAGCTTTCTGTTAATCCTTGTTCAACGCAAAAGCCTTGTGGAATGAAGGAGCTCCGAGAAGGGAGTTCATAATGATCTTTGTCTGGAGGGAAATAGAAATCAACTATTGCCACAACCAATTAAGTAATTGTCTTCCAAAAAGTACCGATGTATGATGTCACATAACAGAGTTAAGTGGCAGAACCTAACAGCATCTGAAGATGATTTCAGTAATTATTCCTACATTTTAAAAAATTGCATTCTCACACTCAAAGATATAGGAAACTTAATTTACAACTTTCTGAAACTACCTTGTTATAATAGAACTGCTAGTACAACTTTCAATTTGCTAAGCACTTACCGTAATACAAATTGGTATCTTTTAAGTAGGTAGTTTTCATAGTATGAAAGTTATGCATCCAGCCTTTAAAGTGCCAAATTAAAAATTACATGACAGATATTCACTGGGGCCATTTGTTTATTTTTAATTTTCAATTCACACAGAGCTCTGTTGTTAAAAAAGTGATAAATTCTAGGGCCTTTTTCTTTGTTATAGGAGCTAGAAAATAGCAATTTAATTTTTCACAAGTGAAAAAAACCTCATTCTGCTAGTTTTAGGTAGAATAATGGTCCTGTCAGAGAAAGAATATTCAAGCATGGACAATACACAATATATTAAAAATACACCTCATCATTATTGTAAGGATCAGAAAACAGATTGTTTTTAAAATGAGCATGAGTTAAACGTTGTCTACTTCATTGCTTTAAGCATTTTAGGCAGTACCTTCCCAGATTAAATTCTATGAGATAATTACAGGGCCCAAAAAGACCTTTTCACAAATTCACCGGGGGTTTTTTAAAGTAATTTATTCATGAAAACTGCTGCAGATGAAAAAATGAATGTCTGAAAGGCAACACTGTTACAAAAGACAGCGTTGTGACTCAGCACACTGTGAAACATGCTGTAAGTCCCGGTCACATATTCTCTTTCCTTCTCAAACCAGGTTACACCTTTACAAATGGCAAGACCAAGAAAAGAAATCTAAGCACAAGTGGAAGTCAGAAGATTGCCTTATCACCAGTGGGAGAAATCACCAGTTAACCCAATTCTAAATCCTTTTTTATTATTTTTGCTTAAATAGATATAGATATAGATACAGATATAGAGATAGAGATAGAGATAGAGATAGAGATATGGTTAAATCTGAAGTATTAGAAAAATATCAGATATTGTCTATTAAAACCAGAGCTATGGCTTAAGCCACAGTGTTCCCTTTCTTCATTGACTTTGAATCTGAAAGCAGTGACAGCTAAAAGAAAGATGATTGTCTCATAGTTTATAATGTAGGACAGGGTGAGGACAAAATTTGGTTCAGATCTTTACCCGTATGAGTCAGTTCAGATCTTAGGCCTTCTGGGCATTTGATACCTCTATTCTTCTTCTTTAGGTCTTCATTAATCCCTTGCAAAGTTACTAATCCTGTGTACTGTGACAATGTGTTGCTAAGACTTCATGGCTTCTAGGCACTGGATCCCAGGAGTCAGCTGTGGTCACAGGTGTGTTTTTGAGGTCTGCTATATATTTAGAAGTCCTAGAGTTTGTGGTTACCTCCTGGACAACAAACAAGTGCCTCATGTACTAGGTGTGCAGATGAATGGATTGAAGCACAAAAAATAAGTTTAAAAAAAAAATACTCCAAATGAATCAAAATTTAATACTTTGAATAAAGGGATAAACTGCAAAATGCAAAGAACATTCAAACTATTATTTAATAAATCACCTATGAAGACTGTTAAAAGTTGACTATTATTTGGTGAAATGGTTCAGGTTGAAGTAAATGGTGCAGCACTATTATTAAAAAATCCAAAATGATCATTTATGTGTCAAAAGGATGACTAGCAAGGGGAAAGGCAATTTCACAAGTAAAAGATTTGTTGCACGCTGATGCTTTACAAACTGATGTAGAGCAATCTTTCTACAAAAAGCCTGTGAGTGCGCAGATGTACACAAAGTATTTCAGGAGCATTATGCAATATTTGTAATAAATATGACCTTGGCACATTACGGTACAGGTTGAGAGAAAGCACGCACTAAAAATACCATTCTTACCCAGAACAGTCACAACCCTATACAGCAGAAGAAACAGATATACCCAGTGATGTGATGAGTCCGACTATGTATTCAAGCAACATATACAAATTATGATAAAAGGTTAAGTTTACTACAATATAGGAAATGGCAAAGCAAGATTACCATTCCAAAATCTGCTCTGCAGCAGTGTAGACTGGTATTAGAGCAACATCCAGCATTTGCTTACACAATGCACTTGAACAAAAATGGCCATACTTGCCCAGACCAAAGGTTCACCTCAGTGCATCCTGTCTCTGACAGTGGCTGATAATGAATGACCAGAGAATAAAAAGAGAGGAAGAATATAACAATATCTTCTCTGTAATCTTCCAGCCCTACATATCTGTGATTTAGGGATTTTTTAAGGCAGTAGTAGTATCTTTGCACTTCACAGCTCCTGAGGTTTCACACTCTCACAGAATTATTTCTTCACCTCTGTTGGCTTGCCTACATGCTTGGAAAACAGAAGAGTGAACAAGCAAATAAGGAGCTGTTTTTCCCCTGAGTTTTCTGTAGGAACATGATCTTGTAAAACATATTAAAAACTGGGATTTGCAAGCTTAGTGCTAGCATGGATTCACACACTGCAGGCTTCAGGGATGCAGGATGTGGGTCAGGGCTGGTGCTCACACCTGCAGAGGTATGGTCTCTAAATGTCCCTCAGGACATGGTCATCTGAGTGGAGGGGAATCAGCCTCTTAAAGAATTTGTGGTGTTTTGGGTTTACCCTTGAAAACTAATATAATGAGCTTAAAAAAACCCCAAAACCATAGACCAAGAATGTGCTGTGTTCTATTCAAATTTAGTGTGAGATCTGGGACAAGGACAACCAATGAGAACAGATAAAACTATATAGTGAAAAACTGCAGGACAATAATTAAAACCAGAAAAAATATTACCGAAGTGTTAGTATTACTAGGCACTAGCTGTACATGTGAAGTGCAAGCTCTCAGCTTTTTTAACAAGCCTAATATACTGATTTCTCATTTTTATTTTTTCTCACTTTAATGTTGTACTGAGTTTACTTTCATAAGAATTGTAAATAGTATCTTGAATGTCTTAGCTTCAGATTTTAAGTTCTACTTCCTCAACCATTTAATAAACAGCAAAATTCTTCTTGTTCTTTTGTACGAAGTTTGAAGTTTGTAAAACAACCACTTTTTCTGGGGCATGTCAAAAAGAAAAATGAATTAATCCTGTAACTTCTTCTATGTAGTACCAAAATAACATTAAAGTAATAAATAATACAGTATTTATCTTCACTGAGATTCAGCAAAGCACTCAAGCTAATCCCATTCACTTTAAAATAATAAAACAAATGAGAAAACCCCAACAAAAATACAGAGAAAAGGGAGAAGATGCCTATCTCAGTTCTGAGGTACTCTAACATAATTAACAGTGAAATGGAATGTCAGAAGAAGTAAGTGATCAATTCACCAGGAATCTAGCCAGCCAAATCTAGAAAGTTCTGTCCTTTAAAAATGTCCTTTGCAGCATGCCCAGAAGGTCACCAAATTCAGCATGCTTTGGAATAAGCTGTGAAAGAGCTTGTTGGAGAGTCTGAAGCCATCTCTGATGATGCCCTGCCAGTCACCTTTAAAAAAATAACTGGAGGGATCCAGCTACAGTGGCCCTGCTGACTGCAGCTGCTGCTGTCTGGCCTGGAGAAAGAGGTGATTCCTCATTCATTCCCACAGATTTCTGAAAACCACGGGGTCACACAGTGGAACTATTCAGTGAAACTCATGTTTCTAAATGCAAATTAAAAGTGCTGACAAACATCAATTGAGCTGCTAGAAACAATTAGTAAAATTATATTTAGCAGTTTAAAAGAGACGTCCTTTTTTGATGACTGTTTTCATTAACATCATTCAATCTACCTGCATGCACTACAGCAGGCAAATTCATTCTGCTCATGCAGATTAGGCAACCGAAAATGTCTTTTGTCTATTTATAAACATAAAGGCTCTAAAAGATTAATTACATTAAATGCATTTTTGGTTAGGTTTTTTCTGAAAGTTTGCATTTAAGTATCAAGGAGTCCTCCAAGCTGAACTAACAACTTGCAGCTACAAATGTCTTGAAATTTAATTTCAAAACCAAGCCTTGGCTCAGAAAAGCACTTGAGCACTTGCCCAATTCCCACTGACACAGAGATAAAAAAAATCTACTAAGAAAAGCAAACTTTCATCTTTTGGTACCTAGAAGAAGCTTCCACACAGGTTGAGCAGTCCTTAACTGTTTCAAGCTTTGACCTTTGCATGTGGTGATGTAAAAGGGAAACTATAATTGTGCTGGTACCAGGGAGACTGACAGGCAGAAAGAAAGAGGAGTCTGGAGAGCTGTGGAGGGCTGAAGGGAGAATGATGAGGGCATTGTTGTTTACCGACATCTGGGCACCATCCAGCTGTTTGCTCCTAAATAGTGTGTATAAGTAGAGAAAGCAAGACCAGCTGTTATTCACTATATCATAAAGTACTACACTGCCCAAACTGAAGATAAGATTAACCACGTTAGCCTTCTTCATTGCTCTGCCTTATCTCTTCTTGCCAGTGGAAAGCAAAGGCTGAAGTACAGCACTTAGACCTTTAATTACAACATTCCTCTTGGTAAGCAATAAAAACATTCCTTTTCCAAAGGCAGCATAGAATGAAGGATCGGTAGAAGCCTTTCCAGCAGGAGTTGGGTAATAACCACTGTAACCAGTAACATCTTGCTACATTTTCACACAATTTTAGCCAAAGTTAGTTGTTTTCTGGGGGAAAAGGACAATTGAAGGGAGCTTTGAAGAAGCTAGTTGGAGATGTTTGCATCACTACGAATTACAAAACTTGTGTTCCTGCAGTGCCTGTGGCTCATGTGAAGAGTTTGCAGATGACTGCTGCAGTTTCCTTGTACAATCTACTAGCCAAATATCAAACCAAGTATTATTTTAGCCATCAACAGAGCCGTGTCTACAACTTCTGGAGCTCAGAAGACAAAAAAAA
>VYZQ01051219.1:0-33668 GCA_013400655.1 Mystacornis crossleyi
AAGTATTAAAATAACAAAACAAAAAACTTTATAGTTGGCTGTCTCCTCTCCCTTGCTGAGGTAACAGAACTGTAGCTTGTCCTACATCTGCAGCTTAAACGGGAGGGTCAAACGTGAAGCTGTGAAGCACTCACCTTCTCCTCTTGGGTGATGATATCACTGTGCACCTCCTCACCTACTGCTGCACTCAGAAAGGAAAATGCAGGAGTTCCTGCAGGCTTTTTTCCACTATTAGTGTTGCAAGCAGATCTCTTCCAGTACCTCTAAAGGATTTTTTTTCCATTTAATTAAATCACGAGCATTCTTCTCTGGCAAACTTTCCATGATGGCATCTCCAGTTAATTAAACGTTTAAGCTGTCAGGAAATGCTATGCATTAAAAAAAAATAAAATAAAGAGGAGAGCTACTTTAATAGCATTTGTTAATTGAAGCTCTCATCAAGTCAGCTGCAGCAACACAAGCTGCTTCCCCAGTCGATGGGCAAGAGCACACATCCAGACATTTGCCTGCAGTTCCCACAAGTCAGGCTCCCACCTCCAGGCTAGTGTCTGTGGCACTGATGGATGAGGCAGCACTGAGCTCCCTCACCATTGGAACAAATGCAAAGACTTCTCTGTAGTAAAACTGGAGGAAGGCTGGGGGGAATTCTTGCTTACCACAAGGTGTTTTCCATCTCTAGTAACTGCAATCAAATGAGTAACCACTTGCACTTGTGTTTAATTCACATGCTCCCCAGCCCTGGTCTCCATTTCCTGGAGCACAGGTTTTTCTGGATTAGATGCAGCCTTTACTCACAGCATTTCCAGGTGCCCAGTGATACCAGTCCAAGCAGGTGTGGGAACAAGGGCAGAAGCAACAGGAGATGTGAAGGGAGATACATTGACTTCAATGTGCAACTGAAGGACATTTTAGCAAAGAACAGCTCCCTTGGCCAGTGCTCTTTCACTGAAACCACCTTCAGTACTGTTCACTGGTTGCTCCTGACCAGCCCTGCCTCTGGGTTTTATTGCTACAATAAAGTCTTCTGGATCCTGTCTGTCCCCAGCTGACTCTGGTGCTTGTTAGTTTCTCCTGATGCTCCCAATTTCTGGAAAAAGCCCCTGGGTAAGTGATGGCTGCTGATGCCACAGCCTGGTTTTTTTCAATATTTTGCCTAGCTCCAGGTCACTGCACCAGCAACTAGTGGCAGGCACTGCAAATGGCCACAAAGGGGCATTTGAGACCAAAGGCAGCAGAGAGTTTTATGGGCCGAGTTGCAACAGTCAAGAAACACAGCACAGAGCAGGTGAATCTTTACCAGCAGCACCTGAGCCTGTGAGGCCCCGGGCACCCTGCAGCTCTCAGCACAGCTCTGGTAAAACACGTGCTCCCAGGGGACTCCTGAGAGCTGCTGGGACTTCCCAGTGCTGCTGGGACTTCCCAGGGCAAGCGAAGCTGCTCACCTGCCTCCCAAGGAGCTGTGCTCCTGTGTGCTCTCACACCTGCACACACACACACACACACCACCCCCAACCATTTATCTCTAAAAGCAGAGAACCCTCACAGAANCTGGGACTTCCCAGGGCAAGCGAAGCTGCTCACCTGCCTCCCAAGGAGCTGTGCTCCTGTGTGCTCTCACACCTGCACACACACACACACACACCCCCCACCACCATCCATCTCTAAAAGCAGAGAACCCTGCCAGAATTCAGACCAAACCCTTTTGTTGCTTTCAGTATGCTAAATCAGTCCCTTTTAGCCAGCTGCAGGACTGTGTCTCTTAGACACATTGAAGCCCATAATTGTGGTCTGGACAGGTGACACTCAACGGAATAAAGAACAAGTCAGGTGACGGGTGAGAGAACACATGAGCTAAAATAAAGCTTTGTCCTTAAAGCACCTTTAATGCGAAGCGAAGCTGCTCACCTGCCTCCCAAGGAGCTGTGCTCCTGTGTGCACTCACACACGTGCTCACTCACACACACCCCACCATCCGTCTCTAAAAGCAAAGAACCCTGCCAGAATTCAGACCAAACCTTTTCGTTGCTTTCAGTATGCTAAATCAGTCCCTTTTAGCCAGCTGCAGGACTGTGTCTCTTAGACACGCTGAAGGCCGTAATTGTGGTTTGGACAGGTGACACTCAACAGAATAAAGAACAAGTCATATGATGGGTGAGAGAACACATGAGCTAAAGTAAAGCTTTGTCCTTAAAGCACCTTTAATGCCTCTGTCCTTTTGTGTGCAGGTGTTAAGCAGATTTCAGAATTAAATCTCTATTTCTGGGATATGCAAGTGTGGCCCAGTGCCAACTGGGATCTAGGCATCTATTACCACAGCTGGCAATATGTAGTATTGCACCAGGCACTTTTTGGGAAGGAGGGTTTTCACAGCCGAGTGGAAAGTTTTACCCTCCTCTTCCTCCTATAAAAATTTTCATAGGAAAAAATTCCTGTTTATCTCTCCCTTCTCCTGAGGGATACAAAAACTGGAGACAGTGAGCCACACATCACCTTACTTCTTAAGATTTTAATCCCACAATTTAGGTGAAATGTCTAGGAATAGACATTTCTTCACATACAATCCAATGCTTTTACGCGTAAAGACAGTGATTTCTATTCGATCAGGCATCCTCCCTCTCTCAGTAAAAAAGCTCCAAGGGGCTAACAACTAACCCCACAGCTCCCTGGAAAATAATTATCAAGCAGTTTCTCTGTACAAAAAGAGTGAGTAATGTCAAGGTCTGTGCTTGCTCCATTCGATCTTTTCATAGGATCCACTCTGATCTCCTCCACAAAAATACACAGGGTGCTAGAAATCCTGCCTGCCTACAAAGGAGCAGTATTCTACCCTGAACATGCTCAGGTGGATTAACATCTCTTTTCCCATCACCAAATCATTGCTATTGGTTAGGCAGCAAAGCAGCAGCTTGATTCCCCCACTAGCAGGACAAAATTTCAAGGCTGCTGTTTAGAAAGCAAAGTAATGTTTAATTGCACACATTTGTTTTGCTGTTATTGAGAAAGAACAAGTCAGAAGCCCAACAGCATAATTTTTCTTTCCCCACATAAAACCTCATGAATGCATTCAAACCTGTTAAGAGTTTGTTAGTCCCAGAGGGTCTTGTTGAACCAGAACGATCAATAGATGCAAACAGAGCAGGTAAAGAGGCAATCAGGGCCCTAGAAACTTGAAATATTTTCCATTAGGACACCTTAATAACTTCCCCTGAACAAGTATTTCAACGGCTGGTGCTACAAGCAAGGAGACATCCCAGGTAAGAGCAGCCCGGGCGAGACATGCGAGGGATGAAATGCATCTTGATTTTACCACTCAGAGCAAAATGTGCTCTGGACAGCAAGATGTTCTCCAAATAGCTTGGGCCATCCCATGCAGGAGAGGTATTTCACAGGAACTTCTGCATATGGAAGATTATTGGAGGGAACGGCTCCAACGTTCGGGGTTCTGATCTCCTCTCAGTAATGAGCACACAAGCAGGGGATGCATATGCATGAGAACATAATTAAGAGTGGTAAAACCTGGAAGATTTTCAAACTCTGTGGCAATTACCAACTTAAACACAGAAAAAATTAAGATAGCCTTATACCCAAAGGAAAGTTATTATTCAAAGTGCCTTGCCTCATTATAGTTAGCTGGAGCTCAAACAGCAGGCTGGTGAGCAGGGGAGAGCTGCCTTCCATTAGCAGCAGGTGCTCTCCCTGGGATGGAGGCAGGATGCTGGCATCCTTCTGCTCTTGCCGAGACATCTCAAACGGTCCCAGAATGCTTCGTGGGAACAAAAATAGAAAGCAGAGGGCACACATGACTGGCAGCTTGGGCTCCCCTGTTGCTCTTCGGGCCTCTCTGGTGAAGAGCGTTCATGGACAGAGAGCTATCCTGTGTAAATAGATTCACTAAATAAATGTGGTAATTATACTGAATATTATTCTCAGTAGAAATAGCAGCAGGGAAATGATTTGCATAAGAAATGTGGATTATTCATGTAAATGAATGTGTTATTTGTTTATAGAAAAGATTAAGTCTTGTCTAAAGACCTAGAACTCAGCTATACATAAAAGAGAACACTTAACCAGTCTTTCATGCCTTCACTGTGCTCTGCCCACCTTTATCAAATTCATCTTTGCAGTACTACCTATGTTTTTCTCATCAGTCCATTTTACTAAAGCTCAAACTCCCCTGAGTGCAGGGGATAGTTAATCTTCTCTAGGGAGCCTGTTTGGGCTGCCACTGAAGAATCTTTAGTGGAATCCAGGCTTTTAATCTTTGTTTCAGCAAGCTGAGCCTAGTGCCAGGAGAAAAAGGAGTGGTTTGTAGGTTTGAAGAGCTGTACAAAAAGCCTGACTTGGGAGGATGACTCCTTTAATTTCCCTCCTCCATGTGCTGAATGCAAGGAGGGGCTCAGGTCCCAGGCTGGCTGTCCCTGCACAGTCCAGAAGCAGCCAGGAGTAGCCTCAGTTTGGGGGGCAGCAGGACAGGTGAGCATATCTTTGGCAGCCCCCAAGATCTGGGCTACTGATGCAGACACTGTGTGCCCACCTCCCCGCTCTGTGCCACCCCATGGCCTGCTCACCCTTGGAGTACTTTCACCCTGCTACCCGAGCAATGCAGAAGGGGTTGATCCCACTGCGACCACCTCCCGTTAACATCTCAACAGCCTCATCCCTCAGCGCAGCAATCCCCGGGCCAGGGTTATTCACCAAAGGGAAAACACCGGCTGAACGCAAAGAGCAGAAAGGCAGCCTCAGCTGACGCTGCAGGACCTTCACCCTGGCGTTCACCCCTGCAAAACAGCCTGCTCAGCTCCTGGACCCAGCGTGGGAAGGCACAAGCACCCAGCACAGCCTGTTAGGAAAGCAGCTTTACCAACCACCAGGAGACCTTCTCTCTAGGCTTTGCCAACTACAGGCAGCTCTTCTTATATTGCCAACCGCATCCTGGGCTGCTTCAAAGGAAGCAAAGCCAGCAGGTCCAGGGAGGGGATTCCTCCCTCTACTCATGAGACTCTGCTCTCATGAGACTCCCCCTGGAGTACTGAACCAGCCCTGGGACTCCCAACATAAGAGGGATGTGGAGCTGTCAGAGCAAGTCCAGAGGAGGCCACGAAGATGCTCAGAGGGCTGAAGCGCCTCTCCCCCACAGACAGGCTGAGAGAGCTGGGGTTGTTCAGCCTGGAGAAGGCTCCATGGAGAGCTTAGAGCACCTTCCAGTACCTTAAAGGGGCACACAAGAAAGCTGGAGAGGGATTTTTCACATGAGCAGGTAGTGATAAGACAAGGCAGAATGGCTTTAAACTGAATGAGGGTAAGATTTAGACTAGATATAAGGAAGACATTTTGTCCAGTGAAGATGGTGAACCACTGGAACGCATTGCCCACAGAGGTGGCAGATGACCTGTCCCTGGAAACATTCAAAGCCAGGCTGAATGAGGCTCTGAGTAATCTGGTCTAGTTGAAGGTATCCCTGCTTACTGCAGAAGGGTTGGGCTGGATGACCTTTAAAAGTCCTTTCCAACCCAAATTATTCTTTGATTCTATGTGCCAAGTCATTGAGGAGAAACATTCTCAGCTGATCCTAACTTTCAGGTGTATGCAGCAGCATGGGCCACTGTTGTATTGCATGAAGTTATTCGTTTGTACTGCATGGGACATTGTTATCTCTGTACTGACACTGTACTCCTGTAAGAATTCTGACCCTAAAGTGGCCTCATCCCCTGTCCCCTCATAAGCAGAGGTGGCCCCCTTTCCCCCTCCCTTCGGGCCCNGTTCCAATAAACATCTTTCGGACCGCTCTCGAGGAGAGAGCACCCTCCAGCCTTTTATCTTTTTCTCCAGTCCCCCTGATCCTTGGGGTCCTGAGCTAGCCTAATTAAGTGCCCAGGGACCAGGGAACGGGACAGGCCACCTGAGGATCTGTTGCCTCTGGTTGTTTCAAATAATTTGAGAAAGGAAGAATGTCTGCCTCACAGCAGGAAGGGCTTATTTCCTGTCACAGTAAGCTCTCCAGTGACAGCTGTGTCTAGCTCAGGTTCTGGCACCTAAATTCAGCAAGGTAACGTGGCCTTCTCAGCTTCCATCAGTTGGTCAGAACTTACAGAAGTTCTTTGATGTTCTACAGATTTATTGCAACATTTTTCGTAATTTAAGGAGTAGTGTTGAGGAATGGCACCTCCACACGGCCTTTCCACCAAACTTCTCTTGCCATTTTGTATTTTCAAGTACTTGTAAACCACAAAAATAAAAATTAAGAATAAATGGGTGTTCCTTCTACTGGACTCAGCAGTTTATTCTTGCAGCATATGAATTATTTTCTGTTAATTCACCCCCTAAATTCTTTATGTGCTCAGCTATGTGTTGGTTTGATAGAGTATCCCTTTCTTTTTTGCATTTGATACAATTAAAGTTCTGCAAAACTCAGCGGTTTAAACTCTTGGAAACTTGTGCACATTGGAAAATATTGATCCATACGGAGGAGGCTGTGAAGTGTCCAAGCCTTGCTCCCACGCTCTGCCCTGCACAAGTAGAAAGCTGAAATGGAAATTGAGTTCTCAGTAATGTTCAACTCAGCTGTTCAAAAATAATGAGCCCTTCACATCAAACTACTTTGGAGATGCTCAGGGTTATTTCTCTTGTCGGTATCTGCCTGGTGAGTGTTGGGAGGCCAGGAGTCAGAGTTCCTGAGGACGAGCATCTTAATATCAGGCTGACATTTGCCAGCCTCACTGAAAGGTAGAAGTTGTGCACAAGGGATGCATTCAGCATGGGCTTTACCTGGGTTTCAGAAAAGGGCTCCGAGACAAGCATGGCTCCAAGTTAAAGTAAGACGTCCAATGGTCTGTGCCACGCCTCTCCTGGGTGCAATCACAGCCCAGTGCTGGGACACGTGGTCCAACATGAGCCCGTTCCTGCAGGACTTCAGACATCAGTTTGCAGAGCCAGAGCTAATGAACAGCTGAAGTTAATGTTGGCCAGACGATCGGGGGAACACCTCAGCCCTTCAGCGTTAGTATTTTGGTACATGTGTACCTATGCCCTAAGAGGAGGAGACAGTTCTTAAGACCGAGGTTATGACTCTGCTGAGATCTGAGATTAAGGAGCAGCTAGGAAGCGTGGGTGATGTGGAGATTGTTTTCTTTTTCCTTTTAAAAGGAAACACAGTAAATTACAATAAACAAACAAGTTGCAGAGAAGGGTCAACAAGGGTGTGCTTGTGTGCTCCAGAGGAGCACAAAAAACACCTATGCCATTAATAAGGGGCATTACAGAGCAAGCATGGCCTCAGTTTCTGGAGCAGTATTCCAAGCTTACTCTTTGGCTTTGAAGAGGGCTGTGGAAAGGGAGAGACTGTGGTAGCGAGGCAATCACAGACATAATCCCACTCCTGCATCCTCTGGAAGCTCAGTATTTAGCTGCACAGGCAGGAGCCCTCAGCAGCCTCAGCCCAGGCGAAAAGCAGCGCTGCTGCTGCCAGCAGTCAGGCTGAAAGCACCCACTCAGGGTAGCTTAAGACCAAATTTCTCACTCTTGTGCTCCAGCTCTTCAGCAGTGCAGAGCTGCTTTCAAGCAATAAGTCATTTATGTCTGGCTGCAGCGTGTTTATGAGGAAGAAATCCTGCTTTTACCTGAGGAAAAAAAGCTACTTTAGAGCAACTACCTCTTTCATTTCACCTCGCTTAATGAGCACCAGCTATTGACATCCTTCTTGTAGCCACATTTCCAGGAGGATGAAGAACTCTGCATGGTTCTGCAGGGTGCTTAGCTCTTAACCCTTCTCCCCACATTTGATGTGTGAATGAAAAATTAGGGGGAAAAAAAGGGGTCTTTTAAAATTGTAACACTTCATAGCAATCACATTTTGGGTCTTTCATATCTGAAAATGCAATTCCCACATTTGTATGTTGTTGATTGCAAATATTCTTTCCAAATGTGCTGCAAGAGAGAACTGGATTTATAATTGCCTGCTCTCTTAATGGAGATCTCCTGTGCTAGATTATGAGGGAAATTTTCCTCCTCAATAGCAGTAGCAAAGTCCATTTTTCTTGTCTCACACAACAGCTGAAAATTTGTACAAAAACCAACTTTGTTTTAACCTGACTCTTACTGTGAATTGGAGTTCCAAGGATCAACACAATGGTCCAGCTATAACATTAATAGTGATAAAGGGGACATGTAATTCACCCAAGAATAATTTTCTAGGACACTTATGGCATTAAACACTTATTCAATAACAAAAAAGTAGCAGATAAGCCCAGGTAGAGAGCCCTTCTGCCTGATATCTGCAGCCACCACAATGCCAAGCGTGTCCTTTGCAAGTGGCATCACTCTCTGGCACTGCCAGGCTGGGTAGAATTAGTCAGGATTTTGTAGGTTTTTTCCTTTATCTGTGGAATGTCAGCTTCCTACATTACATGGCTGATGTGAGCAAAACAAAGGTCTGCCTGCACTGGAAGGGAGCGCGATGGAGACATTCATTTCCCCAGAATAGGTAGTGTAACAAATCAATCCTGACTGCACTGATAAATTGAACTTCAAGCTTGGTGATACTGCTTTTCAGGTCTAATTCAGTGTAAGACACAGCAGGAAGGAAAGGCAAAGGCACTCGTTAGCATTTCATACTGCAAGGAGCTGCTCTCTGAGCAGGGGAGGAAAAAAAAGAAAGATTTTTTTCACCTTCTTTTTCAGCACAGCATTGCAACAGTTTTTAAGGAAGGTGACATGGGGCTCTCAGGAATATGTGGGGGTGTGTGTGCAGATAGAGAGGTGCAGAAGAACTACCCAGAGATCACAGGCTTCTTGCCAAGCCCCAAACCTTGGGATGGGGCCATAAGTTGAGTTCCTGGATGCCAACAAGAAATAAGCGTTGCTTATGGGAAAAATCCAGTTCCCAGCAGTAGGAGGATTATGGAGCAGCACTGCTGTGGTATGCAAAGGGATGAGGACCTCAGGAGGCTGAGGTCCAGGTCAAATCTTATCTCTTAACAGAGCCCCAGGCTGAACACAGCTCACTCCCCCGGGGAACTGCAGAAGTACTTCTTTTCTAAGCAAACAGCAAGTCCTGCTCTTGTGTCACAGAGTAGCCATCACTCCGAGGACCTGATCTTTCTCCCCTCAGCACTGTAAAAAATAACAAAGGGGATTTTTGCCCTTCAATTTTCTGAATCTGTATGCAAACATCATACCTTTGTATCAGCTTTTCACCCTCTTCCATAGGTCTGCATTCAACCAGAGTCTAGCAGGACTAACTTTAGGAGAAAAGTCTCCACAGTCCTCCATGAAACACAGACCTGAACAGCTCACAGAGGAAACAGAATATGACTTTAGGTTGGCAAATTCTGAAATCCCATTGTCTGAATTGAGTCTCCTGGTGGGGTTGTAGGACTGGAAAGAGAGTGAGTGAGGACTGGAGTACACTTAGATTTGGCTTTTACTCCATGTTCCCATGTTGTCTCTTCACTCCCATCACTGCCCTGTGCAAAGGTCTGCACTAGTGGGACATTTTGCACCCACTCTGCTCACTGGACAGTTTTCAGGCACTACTTGCCCCTGGAAACAGGCTCTTCCTTCCAAAAGCTCCAAAGTTCTCATTTTTATGGTGCCAGTCCAATGACAACTTGCCCTTTAGAGGTCCATTTGTGGAGTTAGGATTACACGCACTGCTTAATAATCCAAACCAAAGCAACATTATTCATTCCACACAGAGCATCTTGTGGTGTGATCAAAGTCTGCTGGCACAGCTTGGACAGCTATGATAGTGCAGTAGCCACTTGCATGAATATAATACCTCCCAGCAAAGGACTGCAACATGCTTTTAGTTAAGGTAGAAGTCCTGGTGGCCCCACTGTAAAGCTGGTAAAAGGAGGGATGTGACCTCAGACAGAGAATTACGCTGCAGTGTCTCAACAACATTTAACTGATGACCCAGAAAGAAACACAGATTGAGTATTTCTGCCTATCTCTAGGGTGGTCATCCCCAGCTGCCTAAGGGCAAGAGCCCCAGGATCTTGGGGCCTCGTGGTAACTTGTCCCCAGAGGACACCTCTTCCCCTTTTGCCTGAAACTGCCACAGCTCTTCACTGAAGCCACGACCTCTGCAGCTATCCTAGTCATTCCTGTAAGTCTTAGATCTTTCAGAATCCTGTTAGGCTTGAGAGTAGAGCCTGTCCTGTTGCCAGCTAGACAGAAGCCGTGACCATGCAGAATGCATGTGGGCAGTGAGGCTGACTGGTATCAGCTGTACCCCAACTGCACCCTCAACCTGTGCACCAACTATATCCAGGAAACCTGAAATAACTTCCAGTTGTGTGTGTGTGTTTGCAGCAATAAGCTCTAGCTGAAGACTCTGTTTGCAAAGGGTTGATTAGTTCCTTTCAATTTCATCTCAGTCTTATTGTTACAGTATACCTCACCATCCGTCTCCTCTTCCCACTCCAGACATTATTTGCTATTCTTGCACCTGCCTTTTCCAGAAAGGACTTTTATTAACAATACTAGTCTCAAGCCACAGTCCTACTTTTCTTTCATTTCTGCTAGAGCAATACCACCCACTGCAAAGCTCAGCATCCCTGTAAATGCTGTGGTTACAAACGAATGCATCCTTGAGCAGCATTTTAGACCATTTTTTCACAATGCACATTGTAAATGAGGAGTAATATATCTTCAGAATTGCCCAGAAAACATTATTCTGTTAGCAATATAAAAGCTTCACAGTGTCCAAGTAGGTGCCCTTGCCAAAAACATTTTATTGTGAGCCAGATAATTCAGTTTGAATTGTACATGGTTTGGTATAATCATTCCAGTAAAGCATTCTTTACAATTCTGTAACAGCAAGTCACATGGCTCAATAAAGTTTATTGCTGCAAATGCTTAGTGATTCATGGCATGGATGAATTCTGTTTCTTTCCTGGATCAAGTAATCAATAGCAAAATAATCTCCCTGCAATTACATTGCTCTGCATTAAAGAGGTGTGAAGTAAATAAGTACAAAATCTGATAGAAAAAACAATGTGTACAACATTAAAATGAACTGCAATTTGAAACTGGGTGTCCTGCACCAGTTTTGCACACAGCCTGTGGCAGAGCTACGTCCAGCACACTCCCAGCCTTAAATGACACTTGTTCACACTGTGCAACAAACCCAGGTGGGATCGACAGATTTCCATCCCATCATGTCCAGCAGGGCCTGCTGTGAACACTCCACACTCACACAGATCCCTCGGACATCCCCATGGGTGCCAGGGTCCATCCTTTCCAGAGCGTGCCGAGAAAAGCGGGACCTACGCTCCCTCAGCCAACGTTTTTGGTTCTTCCAGCACTGCTCCTGCACACAGTAAATCAGTGTTTATAACATCCCCCGCTGAGTTGAGTGCAAATTAAATCAGGCTAATTTAGTTTGCACCATCATGTTCAGCTGCGAGTCACAAAAGGCAACAGAGGCGTGCGTTGAGAGGGGAGCTGCTGACGGAGCCTCCTCAGGAGCCCGGTGGGACATGGAGCTTCTCTGGAAGCCCAGCGGGACACGGAGCCCAGCAGGACATGAAGCCCTCGGCTGCTCCAGGGGCCCTGGGTGTCCCTGCTCCCTCCAACCTGCTCTGCTTCACAGACCTGAACCCTGTGGCTCCAGTGACACCACAGTAGGTCACTCCCAATAGATGATAGATACATCATCTGTAATAAACAAGTACCAACACAGCCATCTATTTATCTGGTTCTAACAGTTTTCTCATAAAAACAGGAGGAAAATGATATTGCTTAGAAACAGACTGTTCCGGGGAATGAAGTGCATGCTGTTGTTTTTACTGTTCAATGCCTCCTGACTGGGAACACTTATATGCAAAGGAGTTCCTCTATAAATATGCTTATGCTATTGCACAGGCCTCAGTGCAGTGGTAAGCACATCCCTGAGCTCAGTCTTTTGCCCATGTTTACTTTTTTATCCACAGAGTCCACCTCATTCCTGAATCTCACATGCACTCTGAAAAAATATTTATAATATTAAGCATCTAAAAAGTCACAAAAAGCCAGAGGGAAGACTGTCTATGCAAGTTTAATATAACTCCTTCCTACAGAGGTATTAGAGTATGGTCTTTCATTATATGTTCATTCCCATTGGAGCTCAGTTTCATTTAGCACCCAGACTCAGACTAGGCTGTGCACTGAAAAAGAGCCACAACTGAGCTGTCTGCAGGAATGCAAAAAAGAAAAAAAAAGAAAAAAAAAAAAAAAGAAAGCAGTAACCTCTAACAGGCACTTAGTTTGGAAATTTCCAGCCCAAATAAATTGATGGTAAGAAAGTGCAAAAGGATCCTACAGATAGATGCATCAAGTAACTCTCTCGTGGATTTTGACGTGAATAGTCCCACTTATACCATGTTCTCTAACGCTGTTCACAGCCACACACCCAGGTTGCACTATTTAATTAGCTACAACCTACATTTGCCTGCATCCTTTAGAAGTACACACACACACACACACACACACTCACCCTATATAAAAACTGATAAATATCCAAATGTTTTACCAGACAGCTCCTGTATCATGCTACTGAGAACATTCATTCCTTGCCAGTCTCTGGTGACTTAAAAACAATATGGGATCAGTTTCCTTTTCACTGTACTGTACTTTTCAATCTGCAGAGAACTCCCATTGCCTTTCTGAAATAAATACTCAATCATCATACAACAAACAGCTGGAGGTTCAGCTCATCACTTGGTCAAATCAAATTAGGGTCACTTCAATAGGGCTATGTTAACTTAGAAAAGCCAAAGAGATGGTTTGAATGCTTGCAAATCACCTTTCCAAGTCAGAGCTAGGGAAGAGTATTCATTCAGTGAGTCCCCACCCCTTCTTTCCCAGAAGCACACAAACTCCAGTCCTCTACCATGGGCCTAGCAGCTACAGAACTTGGATCTCTCTCTCAGGTGACAAGCTACTGAGGACAGGGGCCATCTCCCTCCCAGACTCAAGAGCCCCATCACCAAGCACAGCCTCTGGCACTAGCACAATGTGTGCCTGTAACAGCAGCACTACATCAGCAAGAAGTAGGTGAACCCAACCACTCAGCCACCATGCTCCAGGGTGTCACACTGTGCACTCATGGTGGCTGGCATCCAATGGTCTCTCCTCAACAGGGTTGTCTGAAGTGAAAGAGGACTCAAAATAAATACGCTAGTTAGCAAAACTTCAGTTCACCAAGTCTGTGGTTATCAGGCTAAGTCTGCTTGAGGGAGAGACTTTTCATATGAAGGAAAAAGTTGAAACAAGGCAGCCTTCCTCATCCTGGTAAGGTCCAGATGTCCCCGCTCTAGAGCTTTGCTTCAGGAATAAAGTGTCATCATCATCCACTGCAAAATAATATGGAAAGGGGGTTGTAATAAGCCATCCCTGTGAGAGCACTGCCTTACTCTCACCTGGACTGGACTATGGGGCATTGGAGATTTTCTGCCTCCAGAAGGAACAGAAGCCATAATAAAGCAGAAGACTTAGGAGCCTGAACCTCCTTGTTGTTTGTAACCTGCCCTGTAAGTGGTCAGTGAAAAATACCTTTTCTAGTGCTACAGAACAAAACACGCAGTGCCACATGCAACAAAGGGGCCTGCATCTGACAGTCAGGGAGTGGGCTTTACCTCAGATTCCCGGAGATATATTCCTCTGCCATCTTGTGTTAAGTTGCGAAAGGCCTCTGCAAAAGAAGTAAATGAGGAGCATTAACTTGATAGCCAAGAGATCACCACAACCAAGGCACTGTCTCAGGAAAAAACCCAAAGGCAGAGTATGTAGGCTATTCTCAAGTGCATGTGACCTTCTCTGTTCTGTCACTGGAAGATCCCTGAAGGCTGAAACACTGGGAGCAGCTGAATAAAGTCAGGCAAGTTACTGTCTGCCCATGTATCTGTGAAACCTCAAAATGAAGGGGGTCCCAACCTTACCCACTACAATTTTGTGACATGTGCAAAGTGCCTACAGCATGATCTGAGCATCAGCTGTCTCATCCTCACAACTGCCGTCCATCAAAGACATATTTCAAAGCTTGCTTCTTCCTGGAAAAGATATATTTCAAGGCTGTCCTCTTCACGGGAAACAAGTAGTCTTCATCTGTAATTTCCCTGCTTCTTCCTACAGAAGGCTGGTGCAAACCTGCAGAGAGCTTAATCACTCTGATGTACAATTTGAATGCCTGTAGGCAGGGACTGGTAGGGAGGTAAACAGAGAGCTTGACTTTCTCTTTATCTGTCCCTTGCTTTAAATTGATTACTCTTGGTTTATTCAGAAATCCAGTCCTGCTGATTTTGACCTTGCCACTGCCACAGCATCAGAGGGGCCAGGGCTCAGCTGGCAGCCCAGCTCGCCAGGCCAGACGCGGAGCGCCTGCCTCACCTCCCATGATCTCCACTCGAAGCATGAAGCAAACAAAGCTCTCAAAGCTGATCTGTAAGTCAGGGTCACCATATCTGATTGCCATCAAATTACAGACTTCATTGCTGAGTGAAATGCCTGCATGAAAAAAGAGGGGGATAAAAAAGGAAAACAGAATGAGATGGCACAACTGAGTGGTCTTCATCTCTTCTCCAACAGCTTTGTTTTTCAAGCCTGGCCGAAGATAATCAAATATTAGCCAGCCCAAATGAGATCTCTACATGAAGATATCTCCTCCAAATTTAAAAGGGTTCAGGTCTGCTCCCCTATGCTGACAGTCCTTCCAGAGTTGGAAGAAAATACAAATATACCTCTTTTGCTCATGGGATATGAGGGTAATAGTAGCAGCTGGGTTTAAGAGCAATATTCCCAAGAGGGTAGGAAAGGAGATGAAAAAGAAAATCCAGAGGAAGCTCATACAGAAAGCATCAGTCCCAATGTCTAGCAGGAGCATTTGCTAGGAATAAAAGCACTTTCTATTCATGGCCTGGGATTTTAGTTTGCTTTAGCAGAGGTCTGCCTGGGTTTCTCACTGTGCTTTCACTGACTCAGATGAACTGGGTGAACACGCACCAAAAAGAGGAATGATATTTAAGGTGGAAACACGCGAAAGAAGCTACAAGACTGAGCTGCAGCCCCCACACAGCCCCCAGCAATAGCAACAGAGCTTGGTCCAGTACTTAGACCCATATGTATCATCTTCCACTTCTAGATCAAGCCTCAGACACTGCATTAGTGAAGTCTGGCACCAGTATTGCGGCCGTGCAAGTCCCACACTTCCAGGTTTGATCCCTGAGCTGTCGTCTTCAGCAGAGGTAGCAATTTAATAGGAGCTAGATCTGGCCTCCTGCATCCCCACAACCCCATAAAATCTTTTTAAATTCAATTAGCAACACACAGGAAGGGATTCCAAAATTGGGTCTGAAATAGGCAGACACTTCTGTTTCAGACAACTCTCAGTGTTAGACCACACACTGAGAAAAAAGTGAGCAGCCCATCCCATTGCAAAATAATTTTCAGAAGTGTTTACCCAGCTAAAGAAGGAAGAAGAGATGACCAAGGCCATGCAAACTTTAATGTTTTCCACTTCTCCTGGGCTCTACACACAGTTATCAAGATGTTTCCCAGCCCTGTGCCTTTTTTCAGCTTTCACAAGCAAGAAGATGAGACTTCCCAAAATATGCTGCGGGCTCACCTGTCTCCTGTACAGCTGCATGCAGTTCCACAAGGTCAAGCTTTCCTGACCTGTTGGTGTCCCTCTTCTGGAAAACTTCCTGTGGGGTGAGAGAGTATTTTTAAACAAACCAAACCACCTAAAACCCAACAGATGACACCAAAGGGATTGTGAGCAGGGAGTTATTGAAAGGAGGCATAGAAATTATTGTCATACCAAATAGAAAAGCAGCCTTTTCCACAGGACTCTGAATTCCTGGATACTCAGTGTGCCAGTGGCATTCAGCTTAGTGGGAGAATTAAGGTCAAAACATCTCAATTAAACATATGTAATAGGTGCTCTCTGATATTACAAAATGAAAAAAGAAAAACCAAAAACAAACCAAAACCCCAAACAATGCAAAAACTTACAGCCACTCTAACACCCATGAAATTATACTATGAGGATAGTGACTTCCTAGCCCACGTGCCTATTTATAGGCTTGATCCTCCTCCCACTAAAGTCAATGGAAACCTGGCTGCTGATTTCAGAAGCCGCAGGAATCAACCCTTTCCCAAACCAGCCCCACTCTGTCACAGCTGAACTGTTATTATGGAGGGTGAGGAGTTCAATAAGCAGGGCCATGTCCTGGTGGTAAAGAAATCACAATAACACCCAGTCTGCCCTAAGAAATAATGCTCTGCTGAAGTATTATATGAGTCAGAAATATCACTCATGACAAGGATACATCCAGGAGTGCCAAGATACCCTGGCAGGAATCCAGACTGAAATTCAGGCGAAAACTCTGGAAATCTGGAGAGAGAACAAAAAAAACCAAACCAAACAAAAAACAAAACAAAACCCAAAACAAAGGCAAACAAAAAACAAACCGAAAAACTTGTTTTGGGGAGTCATTGAACATCTCTCAGAAAAAATGGACTCTCACAAAATTCCCCCTCACTCGAGAGGGCTCAGGCCCCAAAGCCTTTGTGAAACTTTACACCCACTTGAGAAGATGTATCATTTATGATGATAAAAATATGAGGCAACAGGATGGATTTTACTAGTCTCAGAAAATCCAATATGAGCTCCCTGCAGGCATGTAATATAGAATGAAATATGGTACACTATCTCCAGCTATTAGAGAAAATGGAAGGAAAAGGACATCCAAAGCTCTAATCCCAAACAGAATTTACTGCATGACCTTGAGCAAAGTCACTTGACCTGAAGAGCTTTGGGGAACAGCACTGCAGATTAATTGAAACTCTTGTAATAAGCATCTCTCTCCCCCTCTTTCACAGACACACTGCCAGCTCTGTTAATATAATTAAAAGTACAGGCACCGCTGAAAACATGATGCTGCCTCAAAGCTTAGCATTCCTGGTTCATATATAAGTTACATGAAGAGTAACAGAAATAAATTCTAATCCCACTGCAAATCATGATTAGAGTTGGTCTGTACTTTCTAGTGAGTAAGGGACAGAATCACAACTCACCAATCCCTTCTCTGCAGAAAGTCAAGATGCTTTAATAATTTTAATATTGTAATTCCCTGCTTAGTAAATATGAATCAAGTAAAGATTTTTAAATTGCTGCCTTAAAAATCAATAACTTATGAAAAATAAAGGCTCCCTGTTCAATATAGTTTTCTTACAGGTAAGAGAGTGCCTGGTGGATCAGTTCACAAAGACAGAAGAACTATCCTTGTCCACCTTTGTAGAAAAGAGAGTAATACCAAATTGAGTTTAAGTGGAAAAGGCATCACATCAGTCTTTTGATCATCTTTGTTGCCTGTGATGGCTGGATGGAGTATTTTCTGTGCTGCATATTGATTGTTAACAGTGCAGAAACTGGGAAGAAAATCTGGATTCATGGTTTTATCTGTAATTTCATTGTCATTGCTCAGAGAAAACAGCCACGGCAATGCCTCACTGCTGTCCAGGTAGTGTTATTTGTTACTAAGCACCAAATTATGAGCCTGTGGGGTGCTCTGGGCTGCCCCCAGCCGAGTGGGTGCCACACATGAGAGAGACAAGCTCGGGGCTCCCCTGGCTGTCTCAAGCATGGGTTACACAGGCCACCTGCACCTCATCCTGTGGTGCAACACAGAGCAAGGAGCAGCCCCTATGTGTGCACAGCAGGGAAGAGGAAAGAGAAACAGCAGCATGGACCAGGCACATGAAAGTAAAGACAAGACCCTCCTCCACCACAGAAATTCCTACCGACCAGGCTTTCCACAGCTTCTACTTTGCTGCTGCTGAGACTGCGGCAATGGCACAGGGTGAAATGAGACACAGTTTCGGAATCAAAGCTGAGGGTCAAGCTGGGTTTGGAGGCCAAATTAAGAATCTGCATCCATGCTTGTTCTCCCCCCTCCTTCTTTCAGTTGTTGAAATTCAAACTAGATTATCTCTGCTTATAAAATTTCTGCCATGTTGATTCACACCCCAGCAAATCCTTTTGCTCTGGAAATCTAACACGGCATCAGAAAAGTCAGTTCAGTCAGACTGAAGCCAGTTTCTCTTCCCAGAATTAAAGAAATAGATACAGGAGCTGAGGCTTTTCTCTGAGAGAGCTTATTTTACAGAAACATTATTTCTCAGCACTTACTTCTCCAAGATATATTATTCAAGATCCTCTGGAGCTGAATAGCATTTATTTCAGGATTCTGTGATATGGAAGAGAATTTTAATTTTTTTTTCTAAGTATTAAATCACTTTTCCCCCTCTTTTGTTTTCCCAGCATGTCCCATCTTCATTCTCTCCTTTTCTGGCCCTACTCCAGCCACTGTGAAAATCGATAGAAGAGACTCCCTTTGAATATGACAAGATTCTGAGCCTGAAAGAGCTGCAGTGTGCTCTGGGCTAAGTTCTCAGGGCTCCACACAGATCAATGCAGTAGTGCAGATTTCCACTGAGTGAGGATGCAGAGCGTTAACCTTTCAGCCCTGGTGCCATCTGTCCCATCAAGCACACTGTCAAGAGACCTGCTTCAAACATTCCCCTTTTATCATTTACAAACAAACCAAAAAAAAAAAGTAAAAAAAAAGGAAACTTTGGGATACTTCTCCTTAAACTTTTCAAAGCAGAGACTCCCCCTCCCCCTTGTCACACTAAAGTTTACAGATCTTTTAGAAGCTGTGGGAATCGCTTGTTTGGAGGATTTTTTAAAATGTCACTCTTCAAAAATAAAACTCTGCCTTCAGATCATTGAGACATGCCAGGGTAAAGCCCTCAGAAATGGCAGTACTGCCTCTGCCTCTGTGTGTACTTGGACATTCTGACAGCAAAGGACCAGCACCTCAGAGTATGAGGAAATTTCTAGCACATCAAAGCCACACTGTTCTCAAAACCAAAATCTTACACAAGGGCAAGGCATTCCTTGTTTTTAGTAACTTGATCACAACAAGGCATTCCTTGTTTTTAGTAACAGCTTCCTTCAAAATATTCCTATTAAAAGTGAAAATTTGTTTTTGTGAAATTGTGTTTGCCAAATATAGGGTATGATGCTAAATAAATGCAGTGACCTTTTCTGAAAGGTGAAACACTTGCATCCCTCACCATAGTTAATGGGATCCCTGATGGTCAGCTCCATCCCAAATCATGCCAGAGAGATCACTAAAAAGAATCTTTCACAGTAGGAATCACATTTCACTAAGAAAATTAGGGAGAAAAGGAGATGATGGGACACCCAGTATCTACTTCACCTCTCAAAGCAAGTTAGTTGCCATCCAACAGTGATGAAGTATGTATGAGACAAGGTTCAATATTTCAGGGGTGTTCTCTAATAGGTAACTTTCCCCAGCAAATGTAAGAAACCCTAAAGTGTTGGATTTTTCCACACAGCCCATCCCTTTGTCCCCAATACAGGCAATAGGAATTAATGTTTAGGGAGAGCACATGAGCCTGGTCAGCTTCTGCAGTCCATTCTGCTGTTTCCCTGTTGGAAAAGTGATCTTAGAGGGTACATCCCTGCCCAGTCCTTCAGTATTTGTTTATGGACTTTTTGCCCATCAGTTTGCTAATACCTTTTGAGCCTCTTGCTACTGTCACAGCCACATTGAGTTCCAGGCACTGACACCCTGCTGTGCAGAGAAGCGTGCCTGTCTCAATGCTGTCATATTGCTGAGCTTCACAGGCCAATTTGCTGCGTGGAGTCATCGCTGTATACAGAGTCCAACCTCCTCTCCATGGCCCCTCTCTGTTCTCCACACTTCCACAGACCTCCCTTGAACATCCACATGCTTTTACTCTCACAGAGCGACATAATAGCTCTGGAGGAGCTTACTCATGCAAGCACTTACCTGTTCAAAATGCTTTGTGAAGAAATCCTCCCAAGTCTTGCCTTCATACCTATCAACGATTTCCTTTAAGGTATTCAAAAAAAAACCCAAAAACAAACATTAGAAATCATTTACTTGCAGGAGAAAAATATTGTCAACCAAGTTATTAAAGATGCTTTCCCTGCCCCTTCCACCTTCTTGCCACCACTGCAATCAGCGTTACATCACTAGCACAGCCCACTGCTAAGATACCTACCCACGTCAGAGACATGCGATTTCTTGGAGGGAAATACTCAGATAACATTTAGTGGGGAGAAACATTCCACTCACCCCACCTCAAGCTGTGCAAAGCATGGGGCTCACTCTGTGCCAAGAAGAGAGAAGGGTCTCTGTCCTCTTTTATATAGGCCAACAGAGGAGATGAAAGCAGGAAAGGCCCTGCTTATGCCAGGGGAACAAACTATACTATAAATGCCCTGGCACAAGTGGCAGGTGTGCATGCACTGCCACTGAGACCAGATGTTTTGAAAATAACCTTTAGGACACTGCATGGGAATAATACTGCTGAGGTCCCATAATGTCTTCAAAACTTTCAAGGCTAAAAAGGGACAGGGAGAAGTGCAAGAATGGACCATGAGTCTCCAAAAAGCCATTAACAGGAAAGACTGCTGAGTAAGTAAGATGGTGTCACCGGAGGATCTTTGCAAAAAGGCAACTAAGCTGTCTAAAGTTTTGCCTGTCCCCCACATTTGACTGCATCTGTCCCCTTGGTCCAAAGGACTCTGTCTGTAAACCCAAGCTGTGCTTTCAAAAGTGCTGCAACACAAGCGTTTACATTCTCACTGAGCCTCTCCTCTAGGGCAGACCAACAGTAAAAACCCAGCATTCAGAGCTGTAGATTGAACCACAGACCTCCCACTTCCCTCATACCCACTCACCTTAGAGAGGGTGAAGCTTGTGTTCCCGCCCATTTCCCTGGAGATGCAAAAAAGCAGACACATTAAGGAGAGATCTCAGAGTCGTGTGTTTGTCTTACCACAGGTGGCATCCCCCTTGCCCAGATGGGGCCCCAATCTGCTCTTGCAGCGTGTGTTTTATTCTCCGCAGTAAGGGAAGGCTTCGTGTCCATACAGCATCCCAAAAGCTGCTGGCATTTGAAGTATCCAAAGCAGTATTTCTGTAAAAGCAACCGTCCCAGCTTTGCCAGCAGGGACTCCTGGCAAACTAACCGAGCTAGAGAGCTAAAAAGCTCTTATTGTTCTCACACTCTCAAACACGAGCGTGCGGAAAGGGTTGCGCGGGCCTAGCCCACCAGCCTTTTTTTAAAGGATAAGGCCAAAAACAGTGCTTCCAACCACTAAGAATCTTAAGGCAGGAGAAACCCACAGCCAGCCTCTCCGAAAGAGACGGTGCTGCTTTTTGCAGAGTAAAGGCTGTACGCTGTCCCCATTGGACTAGAAAGACCAGACTTTCCCAGGGAATTAGGTGCTGGCAGAGGGGCAGCAGCATCTCACCGAAGAATGTGCTTCCTAGAGAAGACCCGCAGGATGAACTCAGACTCCTGCTGAGGCTCCAGGGTGCATGGGACAATCACGTAGACACAAGGCTCCAGATGGAAGTCATGAGTCACTTCCCGCTCATCGAGGAAAACCTGGTGCTTGTTCACAGGCTGATGTCGGGTGAAGAAACCTGGGGGCAGCTTTCTGTTGCTCTCCTGGTACTGTTCAGTGAAGAAAGGTAAGAGAAATACGTTCTGCCCCAGCTGAACACACGGACAAAAGGCGTGTGGAGGATTCACAGGCACGGCACAGACAGCCTGCCTTCACATCTCAGCCTGTTTTACAGCACAAGCGGGTAACAGAGCCCAAAGGACTGTCTCCTCCCAGGACATGGTGGTTCTCATTATGCAGCACCCTTGCCCAATACTAATATGACAAAGTACTGGGCTTCCTGCAACTTACAAAAAAAATAACTCTACTTGTAAGGAACAGCGGCAAGGACTGGGGAGGAGAAGCCATTTCTGTCAAAGTGGCTACTGCAGAATTCTTTGCCATACCGGCCAAAATGACTGCAGGCAGGAACTAGGGATCTGGTAGCAGAGGATTTTTTAGAACACCTGTGATCTCAGCATACTGCACGAGCAACCTAAGCCCTAGCCCTGACTTCATGCAGGTGTCCTTCATCTGTCTGGCACTCTTTGCCCTGCAGGCCCTCTTCTGCCACATGATGATGGATAAAGTGTTGATACAGGCAAAATGGAACTAATTTTAATGCCACTGAGTGTCCAGTACACAAGCCCAATAAATAATCCTGCTAGCTAAAACTACTGTCACCTTCTGATCTTGGCTGTTCCTCAAAACATTTAGCCATTTTACTCTGCAGCCTCCTGGGGAGATGCTATTCCTCTTCCTTTGCCAGTATTTTTCTTACTAATAGAGCAATCTTTCTTATGAAGGGTTCAGGGTTACTCCTCCTGATGCCCCTTATGTTAAATTCAAAGTTTTTATATTCCAGTCAATACTCTGTTGACAGCAGTTCCAATACTTTAGATGCTCCAGGCTTGCCATCTCTCCGTATCGATCTTGGCAACCACTACAAACCTGAAATTAAAGTCCTGACTGCCACCATTCTCACTCAGGTGTGGCAGAGCACTGTGCCAGGGCCACACTCAGATCCCCTCTGCCAGAAAGTTTACCTTGAAGGTAACCCTGATGGTGCCCAAGATATTTAAGTCAGGAAGGAGTGGCATCTTACCTCATGGTTCCCTGCTGAGAATACAGTAACTGGGAACACAATTGTGCTGCCCTAACCATATACCCAAACTAGCTCTTTGCAAGTCAAGTTCTCATTTCAGAGGTGTACTCTCATTTGAGCAGCAACAAAGTGGAAGATATGCCCTTTAAAGACAAAATGAGCTAAATCTTTCCCTGTTTTAAATAGCCCTCTGAGGTCAGGGCCAAAATCAGGACTTACATCAGGATTTAACTTCCAGGGCCCTTTCTCATGTCCCAAAGGCTCTTGGATAAAGAAAATGCTAGAAATACAGCTGGCCTGAGGAAGCTGAAAACACCTGTAGCATCAGCTCCAGAGCATTCCCAGCCAGCCAGGAACCTGAGCTCCCTAGGAGCACTCTGACTTCCATGGGGCACAGGCTCTTTTCCCACCTCATGCCAAGACCAGAAGGCAGCGGAGAGGCAGCTCTGATTCCCACGACACAGCCAGGCATTGGGGCACCACCCCACAGCTGCAGCAGGGATGACGTGCTCATCAGGTAAAAGCTGATGCCACTTCTAATACTTTTGAACACCCAGTACAGAAGCTGAACAACTAATGCCCCCTTTGAAAGCCACTGAACCCTCCTGATCTGGCTGCTTTTCAGGAGTCAGAGGATGGTGCTGCATTAGTAGTGCCTTGCTGTGGTGCCTCACTGAATTCAAATACTGTCACTCGCTGCCAGCCAAGGAACAAAGGCAAACACACCACATTCAGCGTTGTTTTAACAGCTGCACCAGCCCAGGTCCCCCAGACAACAGCCAGCAGTGGTGACAGGGGACTCACCTGTAGGCCCACCTGCAGGAAGAAAAAAACCAGAGCATCTGTTAGTCAGGACCTCTGTGTCTCACAAAACACAGCCAAGTTATTCCTGGGAAGCAGAGCAGCTACATAGATCTGTATGGGGTCTCTGCCTTCAGAAACTTCAGTCCCTCCACCCAAAAACCCTTCCCCACAGTCACCTCTGCGTAACTGTGCAAGCTCACAGCAGCAACAAGACCTGTGGCTCTGTTCAAGGGAGGAGAGTGGCTCTCAAGGCACTTGGATAAGCAGAGAATTGAAGGGAGGAAACTCTCACTCCTAGTGATATCCACTTACCTCTGGATACACAGGGAGCTAGCACTATGCACACATGGGCAGCTGCCACATCATACTAGGAACACCTCTCAGGCACAATTTGGAAATAACCTGAGGGCAGAGCTCTTCCTGCTGGGGCAAAGTAAGGTGACTCCTGGCACCCTTTTCCAGCTATTGCATGTACCCTCAGAGGCGGCAAAATAAAGCCCAATGTGCTTTGAAGCAAAAGGCACTTCCCACTGCTCTGCAGGGTGACAACACAGCATCCTGGAGAGGCAGCAAGGGGGGCACAGAGCCCGAGGGAGCCTAGCCCTGATGTGTGAGGAGACTGGCCACAGGCAGGAGGAAAGAGCACAGATAACCCAGACACAACAAAACTCTTGGCCTGCAGAGTACTACAGTCTACAAGGGCTGGAAGTTCTAGTTGGTGAGAGCAAGAAAAGCAAAGCAATCCTACACACCTTGTAGAGTAAAAATCCAATGAAAAGGTGAGGAGCCCGGTTCCGGTGTTTGCTGCTGTGTTTCTGCATGAGGGATATAACCACATTGCACGAACTTGGGCTTTTCCTACTGTCTTCAGCTGGTAACACATTCAGCCAGTACTGAGGGTTCATCCAAAAGTTGCCTAAGTGAAACAAGAAAAACGTTCTGATGTCATATTCCATCACAAAATTGATTGCCAGCTTCCCACATGATGCCTGGCATTGGACTGAATAGGTCACAGGTGGTCTGGATCTCCAGACTCTGCAGAAATTTGATTTTAAGGTGCAGTTTACAAGTCTAGCAGTGTAACTACTAAGACAGGAGAAAGATCCAGGAACAAGGAATTATATTTCTGCTTACATGCAACTTAGAGCTCATTTTCTTTATAAATGTATCACTATCCCTCTCTCACCTCTGGTGTATGGGCTAGCTGAATTAAGACTCCACCTGCTCTGCTTCCAGAAGAGCTGAGCCTCTTTTTTATTCGCTTTACTTAAAACACACTCCCTGGAGGTGCTGAGGATGCAAATTTTAACAGACAAGTTTAATGTCCTAGAGCAGATCAGTGCTGGAAATTGATCCTAGGATCCTAAAGCCTATTTCATGCAATAATCAGCCCACTGCCCTATGTTTGCAAGCAGTGCATCTTCTGTGATAGCAGAAGCCAGTCAAAGTCCTTCAGCTGCTTACTTCTGATGTTTGTGTAGCAGCTTAAAAAGGAAGCGCTGGTTTCTGTTACCAATTTTATGTTAAGAGGTTATAAGGAGCTGGTAACTGAGTCAGCAGGGCATCCAAAAGTCAGAGTCATCCAAAAGAGCACCCCTCACCATTACAGAATCCCAGACTTCCTCCTGCTGTACTTCCTTTAACCCATCTCCCACTCTTCAAGGAGTACATCCACTTTTTCCCATCTTCCTGGCTCATCAGGTCTGGAGTTAATTTACAGATCACCAGATCCACAAAATGAATCTTAAAATCTCGCAGAGACATCCTGGGAAAAGAGTGGCAAGAGACATCTTGTCAGCAGTTTAGTTTAGTCCATATGGCTCATAAAATGAAAAGAAAAGGGAGCGGGGAACTTCGAAGCTGCACCATTCTGTGTTACATATGGTAATGCTCATATTTTATTAGGCAGTAAAGAAGACAGCGTCTGCTTCAACAGCAGCATCTAGGAGTAGCAAATGCGCGACTAAAACTTCAGCAAATAATAGCAGAACAGAGAATAAAATAATCTTCCCAGCAAAGGGAATGCAGTGAAATCACAGGGGCGGCAACATTGCCACCTCGTGGCAAAAGCTGTGGAGAAACCGCGGGCAAATAGGCAAGCAGGAGCTTCCCAAAGCTATGTTGAAAAAAAAGAAAAAAAAACCAAAAAAAAACCCAAAAAACAGGACAAAAGCTCCTGGGGCTGCCCTTTATCTCCAGCAGCTCCAGGAGACCTGGCAATGTCCTGCTTCTCCCTCACTCCTGCACTGAAGAACAGTGCATCCCATGTCAGCACAGCCACTGCTCCTCCCAGCATCAAGCAGAGAGGAGCCTGGGCAGCTGTAAAACGTATCACCTCTGCCTTGGCCGTAGTGGCACTGTGCTGCTTCAGCTCCAGGTGCAGCCCCAGCGCTACTGGCGGAGAGGGGAGAAGCAAGACTGTGCCATTACCAGAATTCTCCATCCTCCTTCTTTTTCCTCAGCAAAATCTTCTCCTTTGGGCTCAGCAGCTCCCACTTGTAAGAGCTAAGGGGAAAAACATGAGGTGACGAACCAAATGTGGCCACAAATTCAAGACAGAGGACACAGCCTTCCTTATAAAAAGAGGCCAAATTCCTACATATCTTCATTCTTATCCCCTGCTATGCCTTCAGCCACACAAGACTCTCCACGACCACCCTGGGTCCCATGAGATGTAGCTACATAGCTCCAGTCTTCTCCAGCAGAAGCCAGAAATGTTCCATTTCCATCAGCCAGTGCCTTCACTTAAACACGCAGCTTCCAAGTACTTAAAATATAAAAATCTAGACCTGCTTTGTTGGTTAATTTTCTGTCAAAGGAGACATAATAGGAAGAGTGTTTGGCATAATGAATGAATGACTAGGACAGCACAAGAGGCAGCTGGGAGTCGTTTCAAAGGCAGGCCTGCAGTATGTTGCTCATTATGCTCTTCAACAGAACAGCTGGTGTGTTGTCATTATGTGACAGACACGCATCAGAGAAGTTACTGCTCTGCAGACAAGGTGAAAGCCATCCACATTCCCAGTGACCTCTGTACTCTTCCCCTCCTTTCTACACCCCGAGCCTCAGCAAACAGCCTGTGCAGGGAATGACATGAAGCTTGGAAGGAAGAAACATGCTCCATTTCAAAGAGGAACAGGACACAAGTTCACAGCTGCTCATGGTCTAGAATGCAAACCACTGTCTTTCATGAGTCCCAATTAAAAAAAAAAAAAATCTGGTAGATGTAAATATAGGGCCCATTTACTTCACTAGTTGCTTCCTCTGATCTCATACCCAACCGTATTTCCCCAAGCAGCCAGGACAGAGGATTCCTTCATAACTACCCAATTCCAACACCTTGCAGCCTGTGGAAGACTTTTGCTGAGCCCTCCCGTGATAAATGACTGTGTCCTGAAACATGAATTTTTTTAGAGCCTCCTGCACGGCTATCTGTCCCTTTGCACGCTCTCCAGATCTCAGCAACATAGTCAGTGCCTTGTGTTCATATTGTGTTTCCTCTGGCATTTAGTGAAAGGAAAAGCAGAACTGATCTTGTTGAGGCTGCATGTGTGAAGTGAGCCCAGCTACAAAAGCACTATCTGTTGGAGACATATAAATCCTTGGAGTCATTGCTTTGACACCAGGTCTGTGCAAGCAACTGTTATCTTACTGCTGCCCTCAACATTAATTCACGCCTCAAGATGGCAGCATCTTTCCTCCAAGAAACCTTTCCTCTGCTCCGTGTCACACCTTCCCTTTTTTAAACTCACCTGTCACTCCAGTCTCCTTTCCACTCAATTTTTCCCCATGGATTTCTCAGTCTCACTAGGTTTTCTGGTCCATATTGACAGGTCACCTGCAGAAAATAGTAACACCGTGCTTACTGAGGTCTCAGCAGTTCCCATCTGGTTTTTACTACGTCAGATATTAACAACGATTTTGTTTGTTCTCATAGATGCCAGCAAGTATGATGATAAAAATCTTTGAACATGCAACTCTGAATGCCAGCAACAAAAAGATTAAGGTGCTTCATCTTACACCCTAAACTGAAACCAGAGACATGACAGATTCCTGATCTAAAGGCTCGACTGTAAATTCCTCTTCCTTTCCAACATCTGCTCGTTTTGTACCTGTGTGAGAGGCAAGTCCTACCCCAGTGCAATGGCACAGCACAGTGCAGCCCCCCGTGGCTGACCACACAGATTAATGCCTCCTGAACTGGGATGCCACGGTGGGAGGAGAGGAGCCAGGCCAATTAGGGGCTTTGCTGGCAGCACACAGCAGAACAGCTGACTTCACGCTGTTTCCACATGCTTGGTCAGTCCCTTAATGCTGCCTGGCTCTTCATCTCATCAGAGGAGCCAGACTGACAGACATGTAGTTGAAAAACTCCACACCTAAAGCCCTCCTGCTCCTCCTGTGGGAGATACAGATGTGCCTCATCCACCTCATCTCTTCTGCCCTTCCTAGTATCTCTTGCTAGAGGTACTGAACATGCTTTCACCAACACGCCCAAAGCCCCACACAGTCCTTTGCAATCCTTGTCAGCCTCCTCTTGAGGCTGGACAAGACAGTCACCCACCAAGTCAGGAGGAAGAAGCTCCTACTCTTTGGGACCTATTATCTCACATCCTTTACCTCTAGACAGATATCCTAAGGGGACTCCCAGCAATACTTCCGCAGATTAGTGGGGTGCCCCTGCACTTTCTGCACAGGAGCACAGTACAGTTCCCTTACTCCGCTCCTGACTCACATTTCTATCTGCAGTTTTTCATATTTTGGCCTTTACATCCTTACTTCTCTATGGCCTCTCCACTGGCTTCAGAGGAAGGCTTTTTATCCCAAGTAGAAAGCACATCCCCAAGTTTCAGCACATCCTTCCAGCAGCCCCAAAGGCCAGTTCTTTCATTCTGCATTTCAAGGTGACGGTCTCAGCAGAGCCCTATGAATCATTCCCACCCTTAGAGATACACTGATCCATAACCATTATCTTTTACATCAAGGCCTCCAAATTAAAATTAACACACTTAGAAAGCAAATATTAACAAAGCACACAGTCTCTCTTAGCCTTAGACTAAGGCAAGAGCATTGGGGAGGAGATATAATAGTTGCTCTGATCAATGGTTGAACCTATGACTGCAAAAAAAATTGCTGATATCCAAATTAACCTGGGCCCAGGACATTTGGGCTGGTCTTACCTTTCTAATACCAGTTACTGTGTAGGCATGGCCAGCAACAAGCCCATTCTTCAGGACCTTTGTTGTCTGTATACAAGAGAAACAGAAGGAAAATAAACCTTTTATTTTATCCCTACTCATAGAGGAGATTCATACCAATACCAGAAACCTGTACTTGTGGAAGCAATGACTTTCAAAGCAAATGGAGAACTGAAAGTAATTAAATAAATAAATAAATAAATGGAAGCTCCTAAGAACAATTTTGCAGCATGCTTCAAATTGGAAGATTGATTGTGACGGTCCCTTCCTCAATTATGGATCTCTGGCTAGAGACCATCTCACTTTCAGGAAGCCTAGGAGCTTAGGTTTTGATTTTCAGAAAAGCAGAGTTTCCCAACAGCTGAGGTGGTAGCATAAAGCTTGGAAGCCAAGATTTTAATTCATGTTCTGAATTACACACCTCTCTACCTCAGCTGTAATTTTTCTCCATGTGTGTCTGTACCTCACTGCACCATCTGTAAAAATAGAAACTTTATTCAACAAAAATGGGAAAATCCACCAGGTCCCTATTTAATAGAATTTATTTGATAGATAAACCAGTTCCTAAACATAACAACAGGGAGCTGAGAGCATCAGGGAATCAATCCATGAGCAAAGTTTAACATGAAGAATGTGACTTCTACAGAAAGCCACGTGTATCAAAGCCAGCTTTGATACTTTTTGAGTCACAATGACCAGCTGAGCAGAGGAAAACAGGTCTGGAAAGCCTTTTAGCTGTAAAGCCATCTGATGTGACTCCAAGCCTCACCCCTAAGTGTGTCTGACAGCCCATGAGAGATCTGCTGTAGGTGGCTCTTGTCAGGACATCCCACAGATCAGGAGGAGCTTCTGCAAGCTTGATCCTTGTATTGACACCCCCTGTAAAATCCACCAAGGCTTCTGAAACTTGCCCAATCTGCAGATCTTCATAGGAGCCGTAGAGCCTAGCAAAAAAAGACATCAATATATTCTTTGGATTATACTCACAGATGACAGGTTGAGAACAGCTTGCCAGTGAAAACATTAAAAAAAGTGTGCAAAAAGCAAAAGGAAGACTGTAACTTATGTTTAATTTTAGGGGAATTTTTGGCATTTGGGAAGAGGGAAATCTACAAAATTGCCTCCAAGATTGGCCATAGTCTGAAAGGGACTCTTCACTCGCTGTCATCCCTGACTGCACTGTAATAAGAACATGCCCATCATGACTCTTTGATAGCTCTGCCTTAGAGAATGTTGCCTGAATTTATCACCAGGCGCTGTGCTGTATCTAAGATATAGTGCCTTGAGAGACACACTGTCTTGAGAGCTCAGGCTCCAATCTGATTTTCTTTATCACTGCAGTGCAACTTGGTCCAGTCTTTTCATTCTAACACCAACACCAAATGAAAATAACTGAACATTCTCACCTTTGTGTGATCTCTCTCGCAGGGTTAACTAGAGTATTTTTCCCTGCTCTGCAGAGATTATCTCAGCCAAATATTAACAAACTCCATCAGTGAAGCCTCGCTGCTTTCTTCTTTGTGCTGATACTACCGCTAGAGTTTACCACTGTAGACAAAACACCCTGGAGAGAAGCCACTGTTCTCACCGTGCCATGTGACTTGTGATATGCCTCAGCTTTGGGGACCTGAGAGCAAAAACATCTGCCAAAACAAAGTGCAATGCTTCAGCAGACCTCCAAAATGAAAATCCTTGGAGGCTTCTCCCACTGATAATACGTTAAAGGAGGCTTTTGGAAATCATTCACATTTGAAAAGCTCTATCTGTGGTGTTCCACTCCTCTGTGGTATTTACAAGGAAGGAATCAGCCTAAGCCAATACACTGTAAACAATGATAACACTCAGAGGACAACCCCCCACAATAGGGCTGTTTCCACACCTAAGCCCTTGGATTTAAACTCAAGGGCTTGGATTGATAACAGCTACTGCAATGGCAGCTTTTACTGTATAATAACAGAAAGATAAGAGCCATCTACTCCACTCCAAATGTAGCAAGGCCTAGGAGATGCATTTATAAACAAGAACAAACTGCGTAGGCACCAACCAACATATTTTAGAGAGACTATTTGCATAACTTGGGATGAGTCACTTACTTAGCATATGCCTTCTCCAGAAGGGCTCCCCAAAACACGTTCTTATAGACCGAGGAAACAAAGAGCAGCTCCCCCGCCTCATTCACCGGCAGGCGATCATCAACCACCACGTCAACCCATCCCCCGAAGTGCCAGAACTGTCAGGGGAAAGGAATGAGCTGATGTTTCCCTTGGAAGGGACATCCCCTTGAAACAACAGGAAAGGCAAGATAGCCTAGCTGTGGGCACAGAACAAGCTGCTGTGGGTCAGTGGGATGTGCTGACTCACCCACAGAGCCAGCTCAGCCCCACCCAGCCAGAGAAGAAAACAAAGCACGTATCAGGTGTAGAAGGAGTAAGCAGGAACATTAGCCATAGGTGGATTTCTGGGGAAGGAATTCCTAACTGCAGGGTAGCAAAGTTGTACCAAGAGGTGGGCAAAGGGGTAGAAGATTGGACCTGATGTGCTCAGGTCCTGCTGACTGTTGCCACTCTTGAAAAAGAGTTTTGACAGTGTTAAAATATGGGTAGGAGACAGCTGGAGAGAGCAGCCAAGCGGAGGTGTTTCCTCAGAGTGGCTTGCAGTTGATTCACTGCCTGCACTACTTTGTGGGAGGGGTGATGGGCTCCTCTCCAGACTGGGATACCCTCTGGCCACTTGCCCCTGGCCAGAGGGAACCACGTACAAATTATCTACGAGTGTGACACAAAACATAGCAGAAGGATATCTGAGGATCTCCTGCAATCTGAGGGAGCAGCTGTACCCGGAAGTGGAAAATGCCCGCATATTTCCTCTCAAAGCTCTGGTTTTGTGGCACGACTGCAGCCAAGATGTCCTGGTGGAATGTCAGGGCTTCCAGGGCCGCCAGGAACCAGCAGTTCTCTGCGCCAAGACAAACGGACACACACAGTTGGCTGAAAAGCGAGAGCTCTCAGCCAAGTTCAGCAACACCACCAAGATCCCAGCAGAAGAGCTGTTGTGCTCATGTCTTTACAATTAAAACAAATCATACACACAAAATTAGATGATCCAGACATGTGCTTTACTTATCCAAACCATGATTGGTTTATAATTGTTCTCTTATGATTTTTTCATTTGGGTACTGTTCGGTTAAATAAGAAATTTAGCAAGCAGTAACTGTCAGTGGAAACATTCTGGGTTTTACCGACATTGTTTTTCTGTTCTCTCTAAAGGCACACTATTAAAAAAACTTTTCCATTTTTCTTTGAAAACATTAGCTTTTCAGAAAAGAAAGTAATTTCTAGTAGATCTCACATACAAGACCGTACTTGGAAAATTTTGGTTTTAAGGACATAAAGTGCTTAAAAACTAATTTAGTCCCACCTCTACCTGTTTTGCAGATGGCAATACAGTCTTTTATTTTAGGCAACACAGGCATAAAATTATTTTTCTAGCTGCAAGGCTGAGAAGAGAACACATTCACACTGAGCTTTAGGTACAAATATAGAGGAAGTCCTTCTGTGGTCTCAGTTCAATTGTCAAGCAGCAACACCACACACCAGTAAGAGCACAGGATCACTTCCTATTAGCGAGGGCAGAAACAACACACAGGGGTGAGTTCAGCTTGTGGAGACACCTCTCATGCCTCAAATCCCACCTCAAAGCTTGCCAGCTTATTTACTGAGCCTGTGCCAGTAAATGATTGCTTCATCTACACCACGCCAAGTGGAGAGAGGAGATGGACACCCTATATTTCCATGCCAAGTTTTATACATTCAAACTTCCATGCAAAATGTTGTCTTGTGTAAGAATACTTAGACATTTATACAAAGGAGTTTCCTTACCCACCAATCCTTGGCAGAGATCAAGCTGCTTTCTGTTTGCAGTATAAAATACGGGACTTTTGTGCAAAGCCTGGGAAGCACAAAACGAAAATGAAAAGAAAAAAAAAGGAAGGAGAGACTTAAGCCAGTAACATGAGTTGATTCAGCTTGAAAGTCAAAGCTTTTAAAATACTGAGAGTCCCTTTGTCCCAGCAGACATTGTTCTGGCTCAGGTACAGATCTAGTCTTATGTGCTCTGGCTAACCTGACACCAGCCCGGGCACACATTTGTGCTTGGTCTACGTTGAATTTGGTCTTCAGCCTAAGTCACTGGTGCTCAGATGCATCACCATGGATACCACTGGGATGACAACCCTTCAAATCTCCCAGTCCTGCTCCTCCACACAAGTGTAAGCCAAAAGAGGTTATAGGGCAGAGCATAACTGTTCAAACTTTGACCCAACCTGGCTGGCATCTCCACAGTTTGACTGACAATTGAGCTACAGACTGATGGCTGCTACAGAATTCCTGTTGCTGTGACAAAAGTAGGTCTGCAAATAATGGTACAGAGAGAAATCATGTTGAGATTTTTTTTCGCTTCACAAGTGCCTCTGGGGTTAAATTAATAACCTAAGTGTCAAAATTACATTTCACGTGAATGACCCAGAAATTGCTCAAGCTAAGTTTCACACTGTTGGCTTCCCCTGCAGGCAGTAGCAAAGAAACAGCAAACCCTCAGAAGGCAGTCACAGTAATTTAGACACCAAGGCCTGCCCTTGGTGAGTTTGGGTGTTCAGTTTGCAGGCCATCAGTCATAGATGCAGCAAGCTACAAGCCTTCAGGGTGAATGGCAGAATCTTAGCCTCTCCTCTGCAGCACAGGGACGGAAGAATGCACAGCATCCATTCTCAGAGAGTCTTTGCTCAGAGAGTTTGGCATCCAGAGCAAACAGCAGCCTTCTTCACAAGGCAGTTTTAGAATCACAGCATCACAGAATACGCTGAGTTGGAAAGGACCCATCAGGATCATCAAGTCCAACTCCTGGCCCTATGCAGGACACCCCAAAGATCATAGTAGAGCAGCAGAACAGTGGACTGAGAGGCAGAGGAGGTTTCAAGTCCACTCCAATCTGAGAGGTGGAGAGACACTTGAAGGGCTTTGTAGAGGCCAGGACTCATGTTGGCTGGTTTTTTTTTTTGCAGAAACTCGCTCCT